>JAYMFX010275992.1:1332-32501 GCA_036784945.1 Monocelis spectator
TACTGACCCTTTCAGATGATGGAATCCATAAATATCCCTATACTGACCCTTTCAGATGATGGAATCCATAAATATCCCTATACTGACCTCTTTCAGATGATGGAATCCATAAATATCCCTATACTGACCCTTTCAGATGATGAAATCCATAAATATCCCTATACTGACCTCTTTCAGATGATGAAATCCATAAATATCCCGTTTTGATAAGAAAATTATAATTATAAAAGTACTGCATGATAAAGATGAGTTATGTGTAAAGTCATGCATGTGGCACACAATGCAAAGATAGAGTGTTAATAAGTATTTAGAAGACATGGATAAACACACACAATAATGCTTTAAGATTTAAAATAAAACAATAATCTATCAGAACACAATTACAATACACTTATATTCGCTTTACAGATATAGATACATACAGATATAACAGATAATTTACTAATTTATCTATTCGATCCAATTCATTGCGCCTAGTAAATCCTTATAAGATCCTCTAGGAATCTCAGTAAGTCTTACTATATAATATTTTCAAATATGAAATAACGATGACAATATTTTATTCTAATTGGTTATCGACAAACACAAATGACCAACTACGTTACAATTGAAAAAAAAGATTTTCGGCATAAATAAATCAACATAAATTCACAACCAATTGGTTTTAAAGAAGACCCGAAAGATCGCTTAACCGAAATTCCTTGCTTAAAACAAAACCTCCAAAATTATGAGCATTAGAAAATAAACCCTGCAAGACTTAACATTCTATTTAAATGAAACAATCCATAGATATCATGCGTGTCTATGCTCAAATGAAATGACGGATAAGCATGCTAACAAAAACGCTCTTAGAGAGTTTCCAATAAATTGAATCAGATAAACAAAAATCAAATTTATTTTTCTAAAATTTGAACGGTAGGAATTATATGCTTATATAGTTCAAAATGAGATACAACTAACTCTATTAATATTAATAGAGATTATATTAATATTATTAGTATATGTCAAAATGAATAAAAAGGAATATGATTAGATATAATTTGGGTGTCGACAAAATACAGCATGCATGATATTCATTCAAACAAGATCACAATTAGTAGGTTATTATTATCATTAATAGATATCACTAAAAGCATAAAATAGTTGACATATAGATAGACATATATTGCGTAGCTACTAGGTAGTTTTTCTAAGACAATAAATCATCATATGAAGATTTCTTCTTTTTTATACTTAGACATCTTTGTTCAGATTAGAATTCCATTTTTTTACCGACAGAAAGAGTGGTTTCATTATGAACAAGTGAAATTGGTTTTTGTTTCTTTTAAATATTGATCAATTATTAATGAGTTTTGGGAGAGCGTTGGAAGAAAGTGCTCTCAAAGTATAAGGTACGCATGATTTATTTTAGAAATTAATTGAGCCCCGCAGAGAAACAGATTGCTTATACACATATATATATGTCTTCCTATGAAATGAAGCAATAATAACACTCTTATCGCGATAATTGAAGCGACAGTTGAAGCTTTCCTAACCGCAGGAAACTCCACACTGACTGTTCCCATGACAGAACGTAAGCTCATACACTTTTCATATTCACTGGCTCTCTCACCATACAGTTGATAGAATACAGGTACACACCTTAACACTTAGTAGGATTAACTCAAGATCTTAATACGCAATACAAGTATAGCATATTGACTTTGCTAAATGAATCCGATCTACTCTATAAGTATATAATATAATGAAACGGAGCTGATAGAACTATTAATCATTATGATGCACTAATGAAGGCTTAGCACTATGCGTAAAATAAATTAAGCCGGAAACTTAGACACTTTTAAGAATAAATAGACTGAATAAACAAAAAATATTAATTGTCTCCTCTTATTAATTAATTTTTACAGTAAACCCTAGATTACATGTCAAGTTTAGCAATGTATATACAAATTCCCTATACGATCTGATATATACCCTCGATTATCCGCCATCCTCAATTGTTTATCTGTGCATACCGCAACAATAATTGTTGTTATTGTTCTGGAATATATGTAATTAGTAGTACTACATATTATAATCAAAAGAAGGCAATTAATAAAGTTAAGATGGTAAAATATCTGTACTATATCATACAATGAACTTTGCAAATACAATGATCGTCCCATATCCCTCACAAACAGCAAATGTCCAGTTAATTCGAATGATGCTTAAATGCAGCAGATTTGTAATAATACCCCCTTGATCATCCAACATCACTAAGATTTGTAAGCCTGCCTCCTTAGACTATACACATGTTCAGCAAATAGAAAGGATAGAATTCAAATGAATAAATAAAATTATATTCGAGAGTGAATTTGGACAAAATATGGATATCATAATATACTACTGTATGTAAATTAATAGAGAAAATGTTAAAACAAGTTGGTAGGTAGTCGATTGAAAGAATAAATGTACATAATCTGTAAGGCAGTAAGCAAGAGGAAGAATAAAGATATGAAAGAATTGACGAAGTCTATGTTGTAGTCTGAGATTATAGGAGACGTCCATTAAAAATTAATAGTGCATAGCTAGTTAATATTTCCTGTGAAAAATTAGAGAGAGAGAATATTGCTATACTGATAGGAAAACAAGAACGGAGACGCTTAAACTATACACTACGTGTCAGGAAATGCAGCTGGATACACATTATTTGAATTCACAATGCGTTGTCTAATGAGGAACTACAAGAAACATATCTCACTGCTAAATATTCAAATGCATAGAATAAATTCAAATTCCACTGACCAGTCAGTATAACAAATAGAAGCTTAATAAAATTATGAACAAATAGACATTCTTTTTATTGCGACCAGCCGTGATAAATGTTGCGGTAGAATAATTTTAATGAAACACTTAATATATCCAACTATAAATACGTTAATCCGAGAAGATTACACAAAGAAAGAGTCCAATCCAGCCGAGATTAAGATCTTGGAAGAGAAGCAATTTCCTTTGGCGGTTCTAAATACAGTAATTTGTCTTTCATAATCATCGATTGAGAGATTCTTTACTTTTATAAATATTTTGAAATAAGACTCTCAGACTTGATCATTTTATTGTTACAGTTTCGCCCATAGAGATCGGACTTTCTTTTCGTCTTCTCTGTCTAGAGTAGACATTAATTTGTTTTAATGGACCGATTTTAAATTGTCCGATCTCTATGGTATCGCCAGGTAAATCAAATTGATTTAGTTAAGTTGTGAGTTTCAGTAATATTTAATTTCTAAGCAAGGGATTTTGATTGAACGCTTTATATAATATTGATTGTGAATATTTAGGGTGGTTTATAAATAACGATAGAATAAAATATCTCTAATTGCAGTAACTTTAAGTTGGGCATAAGTTTCTATGGACACAACATGTAAAACACTCGACATATAGTTCACTATGAAGACATTAAAAAACACATCAACAATAAAAACGATATATGTTGGATACACTGTTCACACTTAACTATGTGAAGCGTTGAACACAATAACAGAGTGGAATGTTTTGTTGATAACTCACCTCCTTGATCATCTAACATGACCAGCGTGGAAATACCTGCCTCTTTCGCCTAAATTCCACAATTCAGCGGAAGGTAAACGTAAAATGTTTATCAATTGCATTTCACAAGGCATGTCATGATTATATTATTTCGTTTCCTCCAATACAATTAAAAAAATTTCTACCTTTAAAATATTTGCACACAAAAAAACGATTTATTGAATTTTTTAAGCAACATTATTAAAATCAGCTTCATTATTTAAAAAAGATACAATATTTTTAATTCTTATTTTATTAATGGACATAATTCCTGATTATGATCAAAAGAAAACAGTGTATAGATAGTAAATCATCAATGTTACAATATGAAATCACTTACTCCTTCACAAAGAGAGAGCATGCGACGAGTACTGTCTAAAGACTAAAACAAAGAAGCAAAAACATTCTGATCAAAAAAATACTCCCTACACATTATAATTTAAACAAAATCAATCTTAAAAATGATTACTTCATCAGTAGTTTGGTTCATTTTCAACTGAATCTCTTCCAGTTCAGTTCGTGGAACCATAGGCTCAGTTACTTCAAGGTCACTCATTGTAAAGTGAATTGACTACAAATAAAAAATTGCTTGAATATACCTACACAATTTACAATCCTTTTTGTAAACAATGTATTGGTAGACATTAAAAATATAATAAATATCATTTTCTAATTAATATAAACAAAATTCCTGCATAAACTGACTTGATACAGTTACTTTCATATGAATTTTTAATTCATGTAAAAATAAACTTATAATAAGAATGGTTGGTTAAAAAACAATTAAAAAGCATGATTTGAAATTAAATTGACTGTATTTATATTACTTTTAATTTCATAGGTGTGAAATTCATAGATTTAAACAGTTAACAATAAAAGTGAAATTGGTAAACATGAAATAGATTTTTTTTAAATCCAGTTTTAAGCATTTTGAGTATGAATATAACCTTGTTAATAAAATTACCAACCAACAGGAACTAAATGTATAAATTAAACATGAAAAGCTGAATCAGATATTTATAAGTTATTAACTTAATGGTATATAACTAAAACATTAAATTACGATATAAAATAAGTTTTAGGGTGAAATAAGGCTTAGTATAGATCTTTTAACCAACTATAATACCTTAAAGTTATCAATTATTTATTTAATATATAAAAAATCTTGTTATAATATATGTTCATCTGTAACAAAAGATCACTATTATAAATTATATTATTTATAATATAATAAGAAAATAATAATCCAGATGATTTGATTTTTATGTGAGCATGAATTTGCATTAGAAAGAAAAATTATAAAATGATATAAAATCAATTATTTGAATAAGTTTTGCCAGCGTCTAAAGCCAATATCTTTTCTTTTTGATATCTTAAAAATCTATCAATAACTATAGACCTTTTTATTTTTTGAATCAAATGATCAGAAAATTTATTCAAAAAACTGATTACTTTTTTACTCAATAATTTTTTATTATTTATAATATATAGTAAATCAGAGTTTATACAGTACTTTAATGCCTTGGATCCTGAACAAGAAATATTTGATATATTAAAGTCAATAAATGTGTTATGATTATAACTGTAACTCTTAACTACATATTATTTCCAAAAGGAAAGATTTATGTTTCTTGAATGTGATTTAGACTTTCTAGACAACATTATAATTCTAAAAATAAAACAGAAATTATGATGCTTTTATTCAAATACAAATGAAATAAATTTAATTTTTAGACAAATGAGTCAAAACAGTAGACACAATATTAAACCAATTTAAAACTTTATATTTTAAATAAAGTGTATAAAATAATTTCACAACTATTCATTAAAAATTAAAAAAGTCATTTAATTATAATGAAATAAATGTGGAATGCATGCAGCAATTGTGAGGTCAAATAAATTTTTTGAAAATACAAAATATTATGGAAGTATGCATAGGTATTTATTTTAATATACAAAAATCGTTGTGAATTTTTTAGTTTCAATGCCAAAAGACTCAAAAACATAAAAGCATACCTAAATTTGTGAAGCAAAAAATTAACTCTGGAAATCGAAACTATTAAAATAATGAATTGAAATTTCGCAAGTTAAAGGGGTTTATTTTTGACTAATTATAAGAAAATATAATAATTTGTTTTTTTAAGAATGAAATCTACTTGTTCTCGTCAGATCACAAAAGTCAAGCATCGCCGGGCAGGGCTAGTACTTTGATCAGTGATGGGAATCCCCTGTGCTGCAAGCTTTTTGCAAAAACATTCAAAGAATGTGAAGTAGCTTATTGAATTTTTTATTCAGAGAATCATGAATATAGAAATCGAATCGAATCGCAATTATATAATTTTGTATTTTACATAGGTAAGGGGGTGCACCACAATTTCACTTCATTAATAGTATCTAGTGAGTAGAAGAAGGTAAGAAGTGAAAAGATAATTGAACGTTTTTTGTTTTGAAAGATCATGTTAACTGTTGAAATGAGTGTTTATGATAAATATGGAATTTAAAGGCTGTTTTAATGCTTGCGGCCTTACCGTAATGAAGTTACTTGTTCTCGTCAGATCACAAAAGTCAAGCATGCCGTCACAGATTTTTTAGACAGAATGAAAAAATTCAATAAGCTGCTTCACATTCTTTGAATGTTTTTGCAAAAAAGCTTGCAGCACAGGGGACTCCCATGCCGTCACCGATCAAAGTACTAGCCCTGCCCGGCGATGCTTCGACTTTGGTGATCTGACGAGAACAAGTATTCTCATCGCGGTATGGCCGCAAGCATTTTAGAACAGTGTAAAATACAAAATTACATAATTGCAATTCGATTTCTTTCGAAAAATTAGCAGTTTTCTGTGTTAAAAATTTTAACAAAATGCGTCCATGATCGTCTTATTTATAGACTGTTTTAATGTTTGCATTCATTCTTGACTTGACAATTATGTTTCAAGAATATATATTCGGCCACTCGTAGTCAGCTTTATTAATGAATGTGAGGTTGTACCTACTTTTAATATAGGTATGCCTGTTTCACAGAGATATCGATCTATTTTTATTGTCAGTGACCTCTTTTTACTGAAAGGGGGCTTTTGCACCCTGACTAACTGAGGGCGACAAAAGTCGTCAATCTTCAGGGAAGATAAAACTTCTCCATCAGAGTTTTAATTAGACTTATTATTAAGATTTTCTCCTTCACATTGCAATTGCTTGAATTATCATTATTGTCAGCAACAGTTTTAAAAACAAAATGTCTAATATACACATTTTCACAATCATAATTTCAAGAAGATAAATTCAAATTGTATTTAACGCCTTTTGCGCAAAATTGTCAGCTCCGATTAAAATGTCGTCCTGCAGTCACTATGACTTCTGCTTTTGATGACAGAAGATATAGGGCTTTTCCCTCGTTCAGTCGGCAAATCACAAGAGAATACGACTTTTCATTTGATCAATAATTATTACTTTATCAAAATAAATAATTAAAAACAATTATATAATTATTTTAAAAACATTTTATTGAAAATATAGCTTACTGTAAACAAAATTAAGTGAAAAAGTTTTAGAATCAATAATAAAAATTAAATAGTATTAATATATATATATATATGTATTCATATTATTATACAAAAATAAACTAAGTGTAAGTATGTATAAATAAACATAAATATTATTCACATAGGTATCTAAACATTTTGAAATTTGCAAGTGGATAATAAAAAAGACCGCCATTTTATGAAATATGACAAAATATGGAATATTATGCATTTTCAGTGAATTGCAGTGTGGAGCAATATAAAATGTTTCAATGAGGCGATACTTAACTTATTTTAGTGATTGCAGTCGACTTGGTTTATAGAATTTGAAAATCATAGTTTATCGATTTTATGTGAATTGTTCTATCATTAAAGTCACATCTAATTAATACAAGTTCAATTAATTAACTTAGGTTGATGAAAAGGACTATGATAATAATAGGACAGAGAAACTGTTTTCATAAATTAACAATAATAAAATATGTGGTCAAAAATTAAATCTAAATGAAAAATAATGATGAATAAGTTTCGAGCACAATGAATATTATAAAAGAGTATACCTACACAAGAACAACAACATTTTAAAGAAATGCTGCCCAAATACCAACCCTGATATCCCCGACACGACAGTGTCAGAGAAGAACTATGACTGATTAGTGGTGTACTGCTTCAGAGTCTCATAAAATACATTTTTCAATGCTGTAGCTTTGTGTCCGAATGAGCTTTTAGGCTGAAAATGAAAATACAAATCTTTCAAATTGACAAAATTGAAAACTAGAACGGTTCTTGAAATTAAAATGAAGTGTTACACGAAACCTACCCCGTTATACTTGTAGCAGTTGTTAAACATCAATTCCACATCACAAATGAAGGCACTTAGCCCGGAGTAATACAACTGGTCAGCCAAATTCACACTCAGGGTTGACAAGGACATGGGTCGCTTAATGATGGCATCGTATTGCCGACCAGAAACCTCATCCAGATTTATTGTAGTCACGAAGGGAAGACTGTTGACTTTGTCGAAATACATAGCCATCAGACATTTGCACGCGATCTAAATTACAGATTTTACCCAAAAGGTATTATCGATTTTTTTATGATATTGACCTACTTAAATCGATTACGTCATCAAATGACCGACTTTATGACGCATCCACCCCCCACTCAACACAAGAGCGCTGAATTCAACCGGCAATAACACATGACCTTGACCTAAGTATCAACAACTAATCAGAATCGATCGGATTACGTCATCAAACCTCTTGACAAATCAGAAGCAAGAACGTCATCTCTCTCGACCAATCAGAAGCAAGGAGTAAACGCCCTGTGGTTGTGGTTGATTCTATACAATGTACTAGAAGGTAATAAAATTGCTAACCATGTATTCAACACTCGATAGAGAACCCGAAGTGGTCTGGTTCTCATCCGAATTGAGAGGCTGTAGATCGGTGCACATGATGCAGACCCAGTCGTCCTCGAGTAGAGCCTGGCCCACATGCGGCAGATGACACTGCGCATGGTAGACATGAACACAGCGACTGCAGCACACGAGCTCACCGCCGTCAAAGCAGACGGAGCAATAATCTTCGTGAGGATCGTCTGCTGCGTGATCAGGAGCCAGGAGATTCACGGCATTCGGAGAGGTTGGTTCACTCACTGATTCAGTCGTGAATGGACTGCCAATTAAACAATGCCGACTATCTACATTCTTTGGAGAAATTAAACAAAAAGAATATGCAATCAAACATTGGGAAAACCTCAGAACGTATTCTGACACTTGAGAAAAGCAGGATTATTAGTATGTCCCCTATGGTAAAATTTGATTACTCTCGACTTCTACCCACCCGTAAAGTTAAATTCATAATAATTATCAGTCTAATGAGAAACGAAACACCAACGAAGAGATAGATCATTATAGAAAATGTTCTTTTGATATAAACTATTACACAATAAATAAATCAATAAATAACAGTTGTGTGTTTAGTGACGATGTCACGTCACGTCTTATCGTAACGTTATTTGTAGTCACCAGAGTTCCATTTACAGGCAGAGAGATCACTCACTAAATCCCACTATTTTACTGTTTAATATTCGTGGATTAAAATTGAAACCAGTGAAGAAGCAATAATAACAATAAACGAAACCCGTAAATACAATAATTTTAATTATCCTATCCTCATTTTAACAATATAGTCACGAACTTATAATAATTAACTAACCAAACAAACCAACAAACTCAAGATTTACTTTTCTATGAGGGAATTTCTAGAGACTGTGGCACAGTGTTATTAGAATCGAAATCTATAAAATGGGTTTATAAAATGTAGACAATGGAAAGTAAATACTAGTAAAAGGTAGCGACTGTAGCGACAACTGCCAACTGCTCACATTTTTAGATTTTTCACTTTCATCGTTTTTCTTGTAAAGAGAGTAAACAAACTCATCGCAAGAATCCTGAGGGCTTTCAAGCTAAAATGACAAATAAGTAGGGTAAAGAATAACTATAAGGTGATAGAATTGGTTTGAGAAAATGATTTATTCACCTTGGAGATTTTTAATTTCGATTTTCTACTTTTCGATTTGTGTCTTCTTCTCTTGGGAGGCTTTTTTCTTTGATAAAGTTTTTCATTGGAATTCGACGAGCTGTTATCTTCATCGAATGAAGAGGAGGACTGCACGGGAGGAGGAGTGGAATTGGTGGAGCTGGGAGCGGCTTCCTACAAGATGAAAATGTTCTCTGCTTCATGAAATGTTTCTCTTCCGACACAGAATAACTCTGAATAGGATCTCTGACTAATGTGAACAAACCTGAACATCTTTTGGTATCTTTATTTTGATACTGGGCAGTTCATCTTTAGAGGGGGACGGCTTTTTCTTCAATTTCTCTTTCATAGGAGTTCTCTTCAAGGGGGAATTTCTTTTAGAATTCAAATTAGCATCGCTAACAAAAGGAGCTGAAATTTAAGAAACATCCTTTCCATGAAAAACAGTTTTCATAGAAATGGACTTTGCGATCAACCTGACCTTTTACAATTCAAAGAGGACCGACTAATTTAACCGCCTGTCATGTGGCTAGAATTATCTACCTCCTAACGTGTCGTAAATTGAGAAAGAGAGCCATTTTGAAATTGAAATGCAACAGTGACTTACGTCTTAATTTCGATTTATAATTCACGGTTCCAATGGATTTAACAATCGCATCCAAATCCTGCGACTCCTTCCAGAGTGCGGTTTCCATCTGTGGATCATCGTGAGCGGCCTGTCGTTCTATATAGCTCTGAATTATCTCCTCGGCTAATGAAAATTCGCCGCGAATCTCTTCCGTATGATTGGTGAAGAAATTCACAACTGAAAGCGCCTCCTTCACGCTGACAGAGTAGGAAAGATTTTTGATGTAATTCACAAGAACGTCCGACTTTTGCTGAATATTATCAGGAATGAAAATTGAAAGTTTATTTATTCAAGAAAACATTTCTGTTTGTACGCGTATGTTTCTAGGAGTATCGCTGAATTGTGTGAGCTATACCAGTATAGAATTAAATTATAATTAAAATAAGCCAAATGTTGAGAATAATATTATTAATTTAACAAATTTCCGTCTTTACAGACCTTCTCAAGTTTTAACTAAAAGATTGACAACGCAGTGATGATGAATATGTGGGTATAAATACTCAATAACAGAATGAGGTTGTGACAATAGAGGACAGTGAAGCTATAAGGATTGCGTAATAGGTTGCAATTAGATATTACGCAATTTACTCAGATATATCTTTAGTGTTTACTGACCTTGGTGTTGTATAATGACTTCTTTGTTGACTGTAATGATGCAATTTTTGTATTCTGATAAGAATCCAGTTCAGAATTAATACGATCATTATAGCCCCTCAATAGATCAATCAATTTCTTTACAGTTTGAGACACAGCGAGTCTGAATAAATAAATAAATATGACCTCAAATCAATTAAAATATTAACTAAATTAAGGTAAGGATACAAAATACGGTTAGCGGTGATGACGTAATAGAATGCCCCATCGATAGCTATAACTGTAACTTCTGTGTGTTTGATGATGTAACAACTTGACCTCTTAACCTTCGATGATAAGTAGATGACGTAATAACATCTCGTTCGCTCGCTGCTAATTTTCACTTCATTCATCATAAGTGATCTCTCATTTCACCGAAGGGTATCTCATAGACAATGATTTAATGCGCAATTATCCGTAATATTATTATAATTGGGAGAGATAATTGTTATCTAAAGATGAAGGATGACATCATTGTTAGAGTTCTCTAATTTCCTCGATAAATGCATTACGTAATCGTTGGATGACGTAACAACTTGACCTTTGACCTTCAATGAAAATCATTGATTGTAACTAGCGGGCTCACTTAATAATCATAATCTATAAGGTAGACCGTAATGACTTCTTTGTTTATAAGACACCGTATGTCATGCTGTAGCAACGGAAGAGCTAATTAAGGTCCTATTCGCACACGAAAAAATCAAAAACATTTCAGGGCGAATGGATATTTTTGAGCAAATTTAACGATGTTTGTTATTGTTTACGTTTATAAGTGATCTGATTGGACGAGCCTAAATATTTTAAAATTTCCGCTTTAAAAAATATGTTGATCGTTCAAATTATTTCTGAAATATTCGTTGTTTATAAAATTGAATTTCGCGCTTTTATTGACCAATTAGCAAACGAATATTTCAGAAATAACTTGAACGATCAACATATTTTTTAAGGCGGAAATTTTAAAATATTTAGGCTCGTCCAATCAGATCACTTAAAAACGTAAACAAAAATCGTTAAATTTGTTCAAAACAATCCATTTGACCTGAAATTTTTTGATTTTCGTGAGCGAATAGCGAGACGGTGTGTTATTACGTCATCACTAGTGGAATAAAAGAAAGACAATCTAATTTCCCTTCCGTGTCCATTTCGTCTATACAAATATGTATCAGCCATGTAACAACTGACCGGGCTGAGTGAACATCCCGTTCCACCATCTCGCATTCTTTGTCGAGCACGTCGATAGCGTCTGGTAGTCTGTTTCTAGAAGCTTCTTCGAGAGTTGAATATTTGTAATAGCAAAGTGGAGTGAGCGTCTGACCATCCAGAGATTTCTTGACCCAGTCTTGCGCCCAGATCACATTGTGATCGTCATGCTCATTGTCCAATTGGCAGTTCTCACAAATAGTATGGTCGCAATCTTTGCAGAACCATTCCATATATTTGTCAGGGTGTTTGCAGCAAAATTGAACGCCTAGAAAATCAATTTAATGGCTCGATTATGGAGAAGAGATTACACAATGCATTACGTCATTTAACGATTTCATTAAAAAGTAAATATTTACTACAGCAAGTCCAAACTAAATTGTACAATAATTATTTTTGACTTGTGTATTAATAGCAATTTGACATACCATTATTTAAGGACAGGAGTTTGTGATTGTGAAATCGGTTATTGTGAACCATTTTACATGAGGAGCAGACGAGAGAGAAACATTGTAGACAATAAAACAATGCTGAATCATAATCCGGAATGGAGAGACAAAATTTACAACATTTAGAAACTTCTTTCACTTGCCAGTTCCAACAAATCTGAAAAATATAATCCACATCACTACAGAATAAAGTCTAAAGCCTGATGCTCAAGACAACACTCTCTTATGATAGCTCAGATAGTGTGACAGATAATTTGATTTCCTACAAAGTTCTGACTATTAAACTGGGAAAATCCAATTCAATATATAAAATGATCCAGTTTACAGTATTTCTCATAATATAGAAAAAAAACTATCTAATCTAAATTAAAAACATAACTTACATTTTCTTTTTGTGAATCACACAATTTACAATGGAATGTATTGTCTAGCTTGATTACTTTGGGGAAGCATTTTAAGCAGATTGGATGGAGACAGGATAGTAGGAACTCACTATTACATGCACTACATTCAATGCAGTTTGATGGTATGCTATTTACAACATTGTGTGTATCGAGTGCATCATCAAATATGAGTTGACTGTATTGACTATCATTTTCACTTTTTATTGAGCCTTCAACTGCATCATGTATTTCCATTGCATTGGAATGGTGACAAAAAACTATTACAAAAATATAATAATAATTTAAAACAATTATCATGTATGTGTTAAATAATAATAATAAAAAGCACAATATTTACAGAAGTATTCAAAGTTCATTAAGGAAAAGTAAGAAGTAAATAGGAAAGATTTTAGGTTTTTTTAAAGAGATGAAAGTCATTAGTATTTTGGATATTAAATTAAATAACTTCTAATTTCAATAAGATTATTGCTATATTTCACATGTGTATGTACGTATATATTAAAACAGTAAACTGTAGGAAAAGCAAATATATCTGATAACAAAAAAGTTGGAAAGTCAAACAAATGCCTTTTATAAATTTAGTAAGATTAATAAGTAAGGATTATACAGTCAACCTTGCTCAAGTCACATTCCTTGGGACTAATGATTTTTGTCTAAGTTAAGCAAAATCAAAGGTAGACAATTTTTATTTACAAATATGTTTAGCTGAATAAAAAAACATATTTGTAAAATCTATAGAAGCTGTATGATAAAACAATTACATATTATTAATATATTAAATATTACCATAATAATTATATACAAACCAGATACCTGGTAAAGGTAGGAATATACTATTTCAAATAATCATAAGTTAAAAATTGTAAGCAGGCTTAAAAATTTCCTCTGAGTAAAGCAAAAATCTAAGTTAAATTAATCCAACATATACAATAACTTTATTATTAAAAACATAGGCCAAAAGACTTAAGAGACTTTTTTTATTCTTTACACTAAATGCATAGATAAATATTTTCTTACATGACTTTTGTGGAGCCGTGGTCAATATGGATAAATGAAAATCCAGAAATTATATCATTTGATATGAGCTATATATATATTACTTTTTATTATAACTGTTGCAAAGCTTACAATAAATATATATGCTAACATATTTATTGTTATAAAACATTGAAATTATACTCGTTGTGGCCCAATTGGAAATCGTGAAAAGTTCCGAACTGGTCAGCCCAATTAGGAACTTTTTTATGGTTCCAAACTGGTCCAAAATTCCAAACTATCCGACCAGTTGGGAACCAATAATTCAATAAAATAATATACTTTAATTAATTAAGTTCGTTAATAAAATTTATTAGTAGTTTAAAACAAGCTTCGCGAATTATATAATATTATAATAGTGAAAATAAAAAAAATTCGAACTGGTCAGCCCAATTAGGAACTATTATAATATAATTTGCAAAACTTGTTTTAAACTACTAATAAATTTTATACAAACTTAATTAATTAAAGTAATTATGTATATTATTTTATTGAATTATTAGTTCCCAACTGGTCAGATAGTTTGGAACTTCTGGACCAGTTAGGAACCATAAAAAAGTTCCTAACTGGGCCGACCAGTTTGAAACTTTTTACAGTTCCTAATTGGGCCACAACACCTATAATATAATTCACAAAGCTTGTTTTAAACTGCCAATATATTTAATTAACAAATTTAAGTAATTACTAATTATATTTGTGTTAAATTATTAGTTCACAACTGGTTGGAAAGTTCAGAACTTTTCATGAATCATGGTTCTCAACTCAACTGGGCAACAACATACTAATTATACTAACTAAACCCAACCCAGATACTAAACATCAGAGACAATTAAGCTGTGTTATTCTAATATTTTCATCATGGTACAAGTTTTCCTGGGTATTACTTGACCTGGGTGTGACTTAACCTGGTACAAGTTCACCCTAATTCATAGTAATATGTAATATTACTATAGTAACTAGTGATTTTTACATATTTTATGGTTGATCCATGCATTGGCTGAAATGCACTATACATTATGGATTAGTGTTGCACTATAGTATTTATAATACATATCGATTTATATTATCTTTTGTCATAATATATTGGGATCCAAAATATTAAATGCATCTTATTGCATAAAATCATACTTTCATTGACAATAACAAATCATTTACAATAGGGGTTGAAACCTGAAATTGGCAATATTGTAGACCATAATACAAAAAGAAATATTATTTACAATTTGTTTAATAGGTTGTGATATATAATATATTTTAAGTACTTAACTATAAAATTGTTAAAATCTTCTTATATTTAGAAGGGCATACTTTCTAACTATAAGTCAATGTTTAAATAATTTTAAATATTGGTTTTAATATGTTACTAAATCTTAATCTATTTGAATTTATACTTAATATGAACAGTTATCACGAAATTTGAATCTTATTATTCAAAATATGTTTAATTAAAATAGAATAATGCAAATCTTAACTAAAAATCATCTATAAATAAAACTTTTTTGGTACACACACAGAATCCAGACGAGGTTATTTTTCATGTATTTTTCTTTAGTTTCTCAAGTATTCTTTCAAAACACACGTTTTAATTAGTTTTAGAC
The DNA here is from genome assembly GCA_036784945.1 of Monocelis spectator. Taxonomy (NCBI): domain Eukaryota; kingdom Metazoa; phylum Platyhelminthes; order Proseriata; family Monocelididae; genus Monocelis; species Monocelis spectator. The sequence continues at coordinate 16,905 of JAYMFX010275992.1, forward strand.
GGTAGAAAGTTTCTGTTCATTTATAGAAGATCAATAGTTTCAGTTTGTACTGTTAAGGTCAGATCAAAATTTCAGTAAAAATCAGAATTACTCAAGCAGCATAGTTTTGAAGGAAATGAAAAGGCGACAAAGTTGTCGCCTTTCGCATTTTTTTTCATCTAAATTTCAATTCATTTATAGCAATTTATAGTTTTGTATAAGATCAAAATTTTCCATTCATGTATATATATAAGATCAAAAACTGGTATATACTCAGAAAAATTACTGATGCACTTTCTATTTATATCTTTATTACTTTATGCAGGGTAGCCCGGGTCATCAGTCTCAAGCACGTTTGCTATTAGATTGTCAAAATTAATTTCTTCTGCACTTTTTTTTTAAAAGCGTCAGTATTCAATTTAGCCAAAATAACACGCTGAACCGGAATTTCGAGTCTTCCGGATTCGACTGTATTACTGTACCATTGTTAAAGTAGGAAACAGCCATTAAACTACAGCAGCTGGGAGGATGAACAAAAATCTGTATGCTTCTATGTTAGACAAACAATCTCAGTCTAGTTTTGTCTTGTTCTTATACCGTAGTATGCGGAAATTGCGCAAAATATCGATAACAGGAATCTAATAAGGAATTCTCCCTAACATAAAAATTATTACAAATTCCTACATGCGTCGAAATCAAAATTAGTGCGTGGAACATAATTTAAACCAAAGCATTAAAAATATCAAACCAGAGAATTAATGTTAAAGCGCATTTAACTTAACTTTCTCAACTTTTATTGAAATCGAAAAACAATTAGTTAAATTAATCAGAGTTGCTCCAAACTCATTAGATACAATCCCTAATTCTTTCACATTTTCACATTTTCACATTAATTGTGTAACATGTAAACATTATTTTTAAATCAATCATCCTATACATAATATATATAGATAATTTACTTTTTAATACGTTTATTTAATTATTTTACATTTTGAATCAAAACATTTTATATGGGGACATATAAATTTTAATTTCATTCCTAATTTATGTTCCAATTTGGTGTAATGAACGTAAATACAATGCGACTGTACAATCCAAATGTCAGACAGGACTCCGTTATACTTTCGCACCTCATAAATTTTCAAGTACTCATACGTACTCAAAATATTCTCACATGTAACTAAACAATATATGATATATGTACTACATATATCACTGACTCATTTTCTGTACGTATTTAATCTCTACAGAATTAGCTCACTATATAGGTATACATATCTATAACCTAGACGCATGTCCAACAATTTGGTTTAATAAACGTTCTCTATATGTGCCTGATAGATCAAAGCATATTAGATCACTAGAGAGCCATTTGTGCATTTTATAATAGGTACATAATACATAATGGTACGCTCCAACAATATAGACAATAGAATGTATTCAATATAGATAGTGAATACCTAGAGAATGTCAAACATGTTGTATATAATCACACTTGCTGAAATCTTCGATCTTTTTAAATCAATATTGGATCGAGTTTGCAGTCAAACTTCCGACATATATTGATCTCATACACTTTTATAAAACTGACATTTGTGTTAATTCTTGAGTGCATTCTTTATAAAATAGATAAAGTGATAAAGTATATATAGTGATACATATACTCGACAATCGTACCATACACTTGGTATACTTTTAAAATGATGAGCTATAGAGCGCTACGAATAGGCTCAGCCAGACAAGTACACTTAAAATTACAAAGCAAATACGATTCGAAGGAAGCGGCCAAAATACTGCGATGGATTAGAAATTTGAAATCACAGCAAGATGTTCCACAACACGTCCAAGATGCTCTCAATAAAATCGATCCCAACATTCAGGAGGTCAACAAAAGTGATTTTTATCATTATCTGCACAATGGTTTGGTATTTGGTTATTTGATATCTTGTCTGTCGGAAGAACGACCTGATTTCAATGCATCGTCGTGGAAAATTTCCGGGCGACATCATTTTGAAGTTTTTCGTCAGCGTGAACGATTAGAAATGTTTCTTCGATTTTGCAGTGAATATGGTTTGAGTAATTACGTTCTATTTCAAACTGAAGAACTTTATGAGCAGACTAACTTGAGTCAGGTAGTTTACTGTCTATTTCAATTGGGAATTGAGTCGCAAACAAAGGACGCTACTGCAGATGACGATGCGACAAAACTTTGGCCCAAAAAGCATTCTCAGAATGTGAGATCGTTCACCCCTGAACAATTACAATCTGGTAAATCAGTGATTGGAATGCAAATGGGAACAAACTCACAAGCCAACGCTTCCGGAATAATCTTTGGTGCAAGAAGGAATTTACTTTATAGCAACTGACAACACGAATCCGTATCTACTCAATTATTTAAAGCAAATGAGGTATTGTATAGAATATGTGACCAAAAATATCTGCTTTTATTTATTTTAAATTACATAGGATATTTAAAAAAATCCATATTTCTCTATCCGTCATTTCTTATTCCCATATAGAGATCGGACAATATACTTTCTATGTGCAGACGAAAGATATTCCGATCTCTATGCTCATTTCAATTCCTTAGGAATTGAATCATTCCAATCAACCATAGGAACAGTTTATCGGAATTATCTGAAAATTTGATAAAACCTATAAAAATTAACACATACCATTTATCTATATATTTTGAAAGATTTTAAATTCTATTTTACATTCTATGAAAATTTATTTTGTCCCTTCTGATTAAATTTTCAAATTTGATCATATTTTTTATGATATTGTTATAAATTATGATTTACATAATTCATGAATTTAAAGCGCAAAATCTAGATACTACTTTTTAAATTTAAAATAGTATAATAAATTTACACATTTTTTTGTTTTCTTTAACTATAATATTATTATTTGTTGAAATAATAATTCTTAATATTGAAGAAACAGATATAAATCAATTGAGAGATATTAAATTCCTTCCTGTAAAGCTATAAGGATCCCTCATAGTCAAAAACTCAGAGTTTAGATATTTACAAATTCTTTCAAAAGTTGTTTTCTAAGATAAAGAATTCTCTAAGTAAAATACATCATTATCGTCTAAATTTAACTCATGAACTCAGCGAGATGACTTAAATTTATTTGACCTTTCTTATTAAATAAAATGTAATTCCACTGTACTATGTATTCATAAATTTCATTATCACTCGCTGATTTCATTTTATGACTAAATTTAACTACTACACATCGTTATACGTTTATCTCTAAGTCAAATCAATATAAATTTATCTCGACAAAATCGATAGTCCTAATCTGGTAATAAAAAGTAATAAAATATTATTATCAATCGAAACCTATACTATATTTGATATATAGGGGCTACTTTTCATAGCTATCTTTCCTGTTCAACATAGTGACCAACTTCCAAATATAATTTTTAATTGGGATATTACAAACTAAATATTGATTCCATGATAATTATGCAAGTAATCAAAATTATTCAATATGTTCGAGCTCTGAGGCAGAGTTTATTCAACATTTAGCTTCAAATACGAGTCCAGAGTTGCATATCCTTGACTGAGACGACTGCAGGAAATAATGTCTATGCTTGGAAACGCATAATTTATTAAAGTATCTTCGGTAATACCACCACTGGCTTCTAGAAGAAGGTGAGGAAATTTCTCCTTGAGACTAGCCGATACAGGACCCAAATGCTTGAATCAAAACAAACAAACGAATATGAATACACATTAAGATTTAATAAGGAAAAAAATAAGATAAAGGATGTTAATATTAATATTAATCATAAAGAATTATATAAAATTGAAATGCTAGTGGGAAGAGAGTTTAGTCTCTGACATGTGTTGGTGTAAGCGATTTGAAGTTACCGCCTGCCATGAAAAAGAAGTTGAGGGCATCCAGGATTATTCAGGACGACCTTTTGAAAAGGTTGAGTGATATTTCATGGACCCGGAAGGCATTCGTCAATGCAGTTAATAGAAACAGCACCAATAGTCGAAGTTGTTTCTTTGAGAGAAAATTAAAGAGAATTCTTTACCATTATGTAAGTTTGGAAGGTCTTCCATTGGTTCTCAGAGTATAATTTAAATCATAAAGATGGATCAATACAGAGAAGATCACCTTGTTGTAACAATTTCTAATTTTCTGACGCTGCCAGCTGCCCACCAAACAAACAAATAAACATACACACACAAACGCAATTACCAGCCGACAAACCGGGCGAGATGATTCTTGATGTTTAAATATTCTAATGAACTACAAATTGTAAATATTAAATCTGTACCGGAGGTTTCATATTGTCCAACATGACTATGTCAGCACCTGCAAGAGCCGCCTCTTCTGCTTCTTCTTCATTTTGACATTCAACTTCAATTTTTACTGAAAAACCACCAACTTTTCTGCTTGCTTTAACAGCCTAATGAAGAAAATTTTGAACCTTTCAAAAGAAGACATACTATAATTATATATGTATATTAGTGTTCTATTTAAGAAAATTCATAAAAATAACCTTAGTGATGCTACCACTTGCCACAATATGGTTATCCTTTAGCATGATCATCGATGACAGGTCGTACCTATGTGTGTCTGCTCCACCAACTAGCATAGCATATTTCTCAACTAATCGGTATCCAGGGGTCGTTTTTCTAGTGCCAGCCATGAAGCCCTTCCAACCAACTGCTTTCAGCTTACTATGCATCCTGAAAAAGACTTCATATACTTTAATTGATTTAATCAATTATAAATTCATCAATTCATTAAGCATAAGATTAAACAAACTGAAGAAATATTATATTATTTAATTTAACAACATTATTATTAGAAAACAATCAAAATAACTTTTGAAAAATATATACCAACAAGAAACTTAAGATAACTGTAAAATCTATTATTAAAACTTTATTGATTGAAATAATATGTCTGATCCAATATGAAACAATGCTTTATTAAATAATAAACTTCTTTTATTTTTTATCATGATGCTCAAGGAGTTACAACAATTTTTTATTTTTCATAGTTTTTAGAATGTAATTTTCATTTTATAAACCAAAGAAATAGCAACTTCTAGATGGGAAAATATTAGATAGTATTCACCTGTGTGATATTGTAGCAATTCCACATGCACTAGTAAATATATTTAGTGCAAGTCGTTCAGCTTGAGCAATATCTTTTACTGCTCCAGTAACTTCAGCAACTTCTGTGGGTACATTTTTTATAAACTCCCCTTCATTATGTTTCCAAACTATTGTACAATTTAACTGATTGAAAACTGCAGTAACAATTGGACAACCAGCTAGTATACCTAGAATAAATAAAGGTATTTCATTAAAATCTTAATTTAGTTAGACAGAAATCTCAATCTGTATAATTAATTAATTAGTTAATATTGTCTAATTAACTCTCTAGTCTATGGAACATTGTGCTTATACAGTTTTATGCTTAACATGCATTTCCTGTATATTATTCATGCTCATACATTTCATACCTGTTATGTATTTCTATGTTTCTATACCAATACTTATCATGTTTAATTATTTTTTTAATTGGTTTATTCATTGTTTAATAAATAGTTAATTCAACAACAAGCTATCTCTATCTCTATATAGTCTATGCACAAAGGAAGACAATTTTTTAAACAATTCATCATTGAAGTATAGACTGCTTTGCTTTGTCAAAAATTGATTTTTTGACATTCTGTAGAATTCTATTTATATAATTTTATTCTGCAAGGCATTGCAGACAATGAAAATGTAAGACTGAAATTATAAGACTATTTAAGATTATATTATTGTAATGTTCTAGTTTTTGTGTTTTTGCAGGAAATACAATTTTTAGAAAAATAATCAATTTTATAATTAAATGAACTAGATATACTTTAAGAAATAAATTATATTCTTTTTCCTTGTATTTTTCAAATGTTTCCAAATGAAAGTGATGAAACCAATATAAAATAAGTGTGTAGGTATATAATCAAATATTGATGACTAAAAAATTCTGGTAAAAAATGTATTGAAAAATTTATTAGGTTATTTCAAAGCATTTAAATTTTCTTCAATATACTTTTAAAACTTTACAGAAAACTTTTCAGTACAACTAACTATAGTTAGTTGTACTGAAAAGTTATGGGGCTTATAAGCCCCATAACTTCACATAAAAGAAATATGTATAAAGCACTGAATGGATGTGCCTAAAAATGTTTTGATATCATTGGAAATAATAATTTGATTGAGCATCAGATTGTATTAGTAATTAACCTTTAAAAGTAGATCCAATTACTAGTCATTTTTGGTCTCTTTTGGTTCAATTTAGTCAAAATTCAAAATAGTCTGTATTGAAATAGAATATTTAGACAGTTTATAATTATTATTCTGAACTACAAAAGAAATACATCTTAAGTTGAAAAATTAAATTGAAATGACCAAGTGTGTAATAAGTACATGAAATAAAATTTTGCTAAAATAGCTTATGTATAATTTTGAGAAAGCAATATTTTCAAAACTTGTAGAGATTCTTTTCTGATTCTATTTTATAAGAAATATGAAAAATTAAAATTGTTTTGTTAACAATAGAAAAATTTAATGCATATTATTATGAAAATTTTTATCTGTTGTGAAACTTTTATTCATAATGAAATTTAAAAAAAATTATATACCTTTTTCAAGCAATATAATCGAAGATACTGATCTATTGCTATTGAATATATAACTCGAATAGTCAAAATTTGACAGATCCTCCATCAACCATGATTTAACAGCGTATCGAACATTTATGGGACTAAGTATGCTGGATATATTATTATCCATAATCTAAAAATTTTTATTATAACTAAAGCGAGATGACCTTGAACTTTAAATAGTTGCCAACATGAAAGTGATGAATTAAAATTATTACCTATGAATTAAACAATCTTTATAAAAATATGCTTCCGATATATATATATATATATATATTATATATATATCGGAAGCAAATGTATTCAATTAGGAACATATTCAACCTTTACAACATATTTGAAATGAAAGAAAAGAAGCCCATGTTGCGGTGAAGAGTTATATTCTTTTTTTGGAGATCCAATCCATAGACGTGTGAAATAATAATTATAGACAATGAGAGATAGGTATATATAAAATGAGACAGCCTTGTTAATAACACTCTAATCGAATATAACTCTTCATAACAACATAGCCTTCTTTTTTTACATCTGATTATTAATGAACATAGAAAACCTATTTTCTCACAATTAATCGGCCTAATTTATGTATTCTCACCGGATACTTTATTCATGATGACATTAATTAAAGGGAATTTTGTAGCCCGAATGGACTTTTTACTTTTTGAGTGATCTGATTGTACGAAATGAATGTAATCTATTTAGGCGTGTTTTAATCACCGCGATTCCCATTTTATACAATGCTATTTGTGCAAAAAATTAACGCGTTCTCTGTACAAGAAAAATTGAATGATACATTTTAATATATTTATAATTAAAGTTATGGTGAACTATACAAAAAAATCGAAATACATTTAGTAAATAATAGCATTTATACCATCAGCTTCAAAACAAATCGGTTATATACAAAGATGTATGTATTTACAATGTGAAAATAAATCTGAGATGCGAGGTACAAGAAAATGGTTTTGAAATTTTATGGGACTTTATGACTAATCTCCAAGAAATTTTAGATATTTACTTATTCAGAGGCTGGCCTATATTCAATTTGATAACAAGTTTTACATTATATATAATTTGTTTTGATAATGTCTCAAATAACAAAAACTGCAAAATTTGTACTTCATTTTTTTAAAGTACTTTTAAGTTTATCAAAATTTCATTCTTTACAAATGGACTCGAACCATGGATCATTGAGTGTACTCCTGAAAAATTGAGGAAACTTTCGGAATCAATCAGAAACAATCTTTTTTCTTTATGGATCCTGATAATAACCATTTCGTTGAAAAATTGATACAACATTGAAATTGATGTATGATCGACATTGAATATAGTATGACTCATTTCTCTTATAAAATAATGACTACATAGAAGATTCTAATTCGGAGAATTCCTCGGGCTTGGATACATCTGGAAATGCACCACCAACTTCAAAACTGAAAATGAAAAAATAAAATCCATCAGTAATTTACTTACTGTAGAATTATAATTCTACAACTTTTAATAAAAATGGCACACAGATATTTGTCTAATCGGAAGATATTTCTTAGATCAAAACAGCAAACAAAGTATTTAAACTTACTTCAACTGCAGGTCTTGATTAGATTTGTCATAGATTTGTTCAGGGGAGGCATAAGGATCGATATTCGACATATCTGACGACCAAAGATCTGTCATTAAGTTCGAACTGAAATCACAGTTATTAAATATAATATGTAGTACTAAACCGAGGGTTGCAAAATTTCTTAGGGCGTATTCTCAAACGCGTGTTAAGACTAACCCAGTGTTAAATATAAGTTAACACTATAGATGACAAAATTAATGACAAAGTGATTATACCATAGCAGATTTAAAATCTCTCTATGGCATATTTTAATTAAAAAGGCCGTTATGAACTGGCTTAGAATATAAACTAGGTAACAATATTGCTATCGTAAAGCAATACCTTAATTCATATGGCTAATTTAATATAGAGATTATTTGCATATAAAGATCGGACCACCTTTTCATCCTCTCTGAAAGCAGTCCGATCTCTATGGGCGTTTGAATTCCCATGAAAAAATATGCGCTATTCTGAAGCGTATTATAAGACTCATACGTGAAGCAGTTAATTATCGATCAAAAAAGAGGAACCATTATAGAGCTGGATTGTTTTAGTTGGCTCGAAGTTGTACAATAACAGCGAGACTATTCGATTTCTTTACAAAAATGGATTCGAACCCTGGCAGGACCGAATATGAACCGTGACAATAATATGGTCATCGCATTAGCCAAAATATTCTAATATCTATGGGACTTTGGGCGTAATTCCTATAGGCGTCTAGATTCAAATGAAATTTCCGTAATATTTGAAATTGAACGTTTAAATAACCCTCGAATTCAATGGAATTTTGTTTGTTAATCCGCCCTTAGATACAGCATATCATTGCAGAGATATGGCCGTATCGAAGGGTGGATTAAATTTCCATAGAATTGGAGGGTCATTTTTTAACGGTCAATTCCTTATTAAAATATCTATGAATAACTGTAAACCTTTATTTGTAATTTTTGAATCAGAATTAAGACGCTGAAATGGCGAAAATTTATTCAATTGACCTTCCAAATCTATGGAAATTTAATCCGCCCTTCGATACGGCCATATCTCTGCAATGATATGATGTATCTAAGGGCGGATTAACAAACAAAATTCCATTGAATTCGAGGGTTACTTTAACGGTCAATAATATTGATTTACGATTTTAAATTGATCTAAAGTGATCTAAATTTCTATAGAATTTGAACACCTTTGTTTACCTACTCTGTGGTTGTAAGCATAGATATTATATAAGGGCTCTAAAAGTGAGACAATTATTTCTGCTATTGAATAATAGAATGTAACCCTGTGACAGATTGTTAAAGTTTGTTTTGATCATGAAGAATAGAGAGAAAAATAGGCGTTTGAAAGCAATGGGCTATCCTCAAAGTTCTGGCGATAATCCGAGTGAAGAAATTTCTTTAAATCCCAGCCTGAGTGCTGCTTCCAGTGCAAACAAAAATGAAATTCGACAGAGAGGTGATTGTACTATAACTAATAATATCAATAACGAACAAAGAAGCAATTTAGCATCTTCACGAAGCAAAAAAGGTTCAGAAATAAATTTCAACTTCACACAACTCTCATTGCAAGCAGCTGAGGGTGATAATCTTCTGCTCAAAGGTAAAGTTGAAATGGATCATAATAAGGAATCACAATTTCAATTTAACAACCGATCAGTTTCTAATTTGTCAACCTGCTCTGAAAAAAAGAGTGATCATCCACAAGAAATCTCCGTTAATTATCTCCGAAACAATAACCAGCTAGGTGGTTTGCAAACTAAAATCACAATTCACAATTCTTTTCAAACGCCAATATCAAAAGAAAAGATGAGCGGTTTAATATTAAGCATTTTGTTGAGCTCGACAATTGCATCTGCAGTTAAATATTCTAACAATGAATGATCTTGGAATTACAGAGATTGGTTCAATCTACTTTTATGATAATCTTTGTAATATAAAGGTATTCATGATCAATTTTTTTAAATGTTCTGGTATACTATAGCTATACAAATATGAACTGTGTACCTAACTCGAGCGGGTAATTATACGGATAACATAGTCAGTAAGAAGAAATACTAATAGATACGTATAGTAACAAATACATGCTTTTAGGTAAATATAATCAAATTTCCTTGCAAAATAACTTTGCGTTTCTTCTTCAATTTCAATTGTCGGCTTTTTATTCGATTTCCAAAGAAACTTGATAACGATTTGATGTTCGCAACATCTCTTTTAATTTTAGTTAGCCATTTTTCAAATACTCGGATAAAACATATTAAGCTTGATACATTGATACATAGAACTGAAAGCAATAAGAATTATTACGTAATAGCTGAATTTTGGATCAAAATCCATAGTATGTATTAGACTTTGAGCCAGCTATATGACCCCTTCACAACCCATGGGGAATTTGTCTGCCAATGTCTTTCAAATAGAGTACATATTAAAGAGTAAATATCCCATTGGTTACCAAATTTTTAGAGTAACTTTACTTTAGCCTATGGCAACTATCCAAAACCATAGTCAAACCATCCAATAGGATAGTTACGGATAGTTTTGGGGCAGTTTTATGTTGGTTTATTATTTATCCAATCTAGATAAAACTCTCCAAACACATATAAAAAAAAAAGTTTTACACAATTAATAAATGCATATTTATAGAGAAAATATATCATTTTTGAGATATTCAAGATCTTTCCCTCATAATTGATTCCAATTAGACAATTATGTAAATTATCAGGCCTCGGGTCCTACGCATAATGATCAGCTGATTATAAACTGCAATCATCTTATTAATTGGCTATTAAAAGTATTATTCAAATTGAATTGGAGTTAGTTATCTCACCTTGAGGTTGACGCTGTTGAAGATAGTGTATTGTTTAAATCACTAAAATTAATTGGTAGTTTGAAATATATATATAAGCATAAGTAGATATTAACAAGGGGTATGTATTAGCTAAATAAAATCAGGTCAACTCACGATGCAGAAGACATCATCAGATCAGAGTCTCTCACAGAACTAAAATAAAAATGAATTCCAATCATTTTTAAATACCTAATAAATGTTCTCTGTCTGATAGCGCGCAGCAAGTTGGATTGAGGATCATTGAGGCACAATCTCATAATAACGTGAGTCACTAATAGAATTATTTAGATGTTGTATTCATAAATACCTGGAGGGTAAATGATTGGAAGAATAATATAATCGCTTCTTCCTTCCATAGAGTTTTCGTTTTTCGTTCACAGAATCGAGATTCAATTTCGATCGATATTCTTTAAATCGCCGAATTAATCTCGTCTTCCAAAACGTCTTAGACAACAAGAAAAATAGAGAGATGTTTAAATTTTGAGTTCAATTTTAATCAATAACCTAATAAATAGTAGGTGTTTAATAAACAATAAATTTAACATAGCTAATAGAATTCTTTATGCCTCGTTTTATGAAAATATAGAGATAGAGATACTAAATAAAAAATTACCTGACTTTCTCTTGGAACAATTAGAGGGAATCTTACAGTGAGACCATCCATAATAATCTGATATTGATGACTTTTCACATATCTATGAATAATTCACAATTAACATAATATAAATGTTATTAAAGAAATGAATTAATGTAAACTCGTAAATCTATTTACGGGTTATCTGGATCTAGATATCGTAACACGTCATTGAAAATAACTTGAAGAAACCGATTTCTAAGTGTTGTTCCCATCAAGAAGCATTGCTCCTTGGTTTGAATTCTATCAATCACAGACTGAAGTTCTGGCATTTTGGGTGGTCGATAAATCACTGGAAAAGGAGAATGGAACCTGAAATTTTAGAGAAACAAACATTACCTATGAGTAAGCGCAAAAGAAGAATTTGAACATATCATATTTAAAGTCATTTGAAATGTAAAATCAACATTTAAAAAGTATTATACTGTACATTATACAAAATAAAATTAAGTTAAAATGTATATTTTTCAAAAATTCATTGTTAAATTATAAAATTACTGTCTAAATTTACTAAAATAGAATTAGGTACTATTAAAGGCAGCACTAAAAATGCATAAATAATTTATCCTTAAATTTATTTAAAATAACTCAAGTGTAAGAATAAAGTGGGCTATTCCAGAGACAGAACTTAAATTTCTTCTCTTTTTAGCTTCTGATATGAAATAGGGATATTACAAACCGAGTTGTGGTACTGGGTGTTGATGTAGATGGAAGGGAATCAATTTTCAGATCTGGTCGAATCACTTCTTCTGTTTTTATGTTCTGTGTAGCAGAGGGTGGATGTATGACAAGAACAACATTATTCTCAACAGCATATTGAAATGAATCATCGTCATCAATGTCAAATCCATCAAAAGTTTTTAAACAGTAGTTCTCAATTTCAAACTTAGATGTTACTAAAATTAGATATAATTTTATGAATAGTAAGAAATAAAGGGAAAATATCATATTATTTCCTATCATAATCATGAAAATTATAAATCAAATAGAAATCTATAAAAAAGCTTTTATTATTCATGAATTGAAAAAATATATAGATTTCGATTAGAATAGTTACTTGTTAAAAGAGATACATAATACAATCAAATACTTTAGTAACTAAATAATTTTTTTATTGAATAATCAAAACAAGATTGTTTAGCACAGCAATCAAAGAAATATTTAACAAGGAAATTATCTATGAATAGTAACTATGAATAAATTAGAAGATAAAATATCTAAAAAGAATGACTTCTCATGACATTGTTAGCCATTTTCTAAGATATTTTATTTCTTTTAGAAAGTATTTATTCTAAAATATGTTGGGTATTACTTAGTTCAGGTTAAAGAATATTTACGATATTTAAATGCATAATTAGTAAAACGTTTTTGGGTTACTATAATACTAAAGTTAATAGTATACAAACCTTTTTGAAAAAGTTCTTTAAGAGAATAAGAAAGAATTATTTTTTTGACACTGCATTCATTGTTCTGCACACGGAAGAACATAGTAAATTAATATATTGATTAATTATATTGTAATTTTGATTGATTAATTAATTAACTTGAATTAGTAGACGCAGATCATGAATATTTGTTTTTCTTACTGTCCAAATATTTTAATTAAAAGACATATTTTAGAACAGTACTTAACATTAAACTCAGCATTTTCTTCCACTAAATCAGCATGAGAGCGCACTTAAAAATTTATATTATAAATTTCTCTTATAAATAGTATTATTAAAATCATTATCTTTTTTTTGCTTGGCGTGTGGTTACTGAGAAAAGACTAAAATATGTTTAAATGGTCTAATAAATAAGTTGAATACTTTCAAAATATTTCAGAAAATTACTGGTCGTTTATATTTTATGGATGGGTTTATTATTTCGTCCTCTAAAGAAAACCTTTTTTCAGGTATATTGTCCTTATACATGCATGAAATTATTATTTTTCAATTATGAAAATATTTGTTTACAATAAAAAAGTCCTGGCATAGCTGCTTTGAGTAAAATATTTCTTAAAGATTTTATGGTATAATTAGAAGGTATTTGGATGAAATGAGTCAATACAAGAGAGTAGATAAGTAAAGAGCATATAGGTGTAATGAATACAGAGTGGTATATTCACTGTATTATCTCTATGGTTTGAACATAATAATACTCTGCTATTGAGAGACACTTTTTTGTCTGCATATCAATTGATATTAAGAGAATTTTGCTTATAATATACAGAACAATATTTAATGACCATTTAATTGATTACAGATTAAATTAATTAATATATATATATATATGGATTTTCCCCAATATTTATGTACCACTGATATAGGAACACAACTTACCTATGGGTATAAAAAATTCCCATTATAGACAAACTACCATTATATGAAAATATTTAGTTATACATAAGATGAAAATTTCATACCTCCCAACTTATGAGAAGTCATTTGAAGGTCATACTAACTTTGTTTATAGAGCGTAATCAAATATTTCGACAAATTACATACAGGTGTGATACGTAAGGGGCCATCCATAAAGTACGTACACAGTTGAGGGGGAGAGGGGGGTTTACATCAAAAGAGTACTAAAGCGTATGGGGAGGGGGGGTAGTGTATAACTATTGTACGTATGCATATACACTATCTTTCAACAGGTTAATTTAGTTCAGAATTTTTTATTCCTATGTCTTTGCCGTAATACAGCATTGTCTACGTCATACCTATAGCAGTTAATTCGACACGCGCAGTTAAGAAAATCTCTGCACGCGTAATAACCAATCATAGCACTCCAAATCTAATAGTGTATAGCAGCAATGTCTAATGTATTGGTAATATATTGATCAATATGTGTTAACAATATGTATTGAGTTTGGCTACATATCAACGAATATAGTTTATCCCTTTTTAATTTTTGTTGCGTACGTACTAGGGTAGGGGTTGGGATTTGTACGATTTGCGTACAAGGGGGATGGGGAGTTAAAATTATTTTAAAATGTACATACATACTTTATGGATAGCCCCTAATATATATAATAGACAATATCGAGGGTTAGCGGGTTTTAACTACTATATGCGGGTCTGACCCACCAATCATGGGTCACTTAGGAGGTATGAAATTTTACCAGGACTAAATATGACAAAGCCAATGGCAATGAACTGTTAATAAATAGGTATAGAAAAATTCTACCATAAATATTTTTATTGTTGATAAGTTACTTTTCCATTTATGAACACTACCATATTTGTATTTTGATAGTTCTAAGTTATAATATTTTAAGTTAAGAAGTTCTTGAAAAGTTGCTTAAGAATAATTTAATCTAGGATTTTTTATCATGCTCTAAGTATTATATAAGTAAGAACTATTTTGAAATGTGAAAAAACTACTATGAAAATGTTATTTATTTGATGAAAATTTTGCATTTCAGTATTTATCATTTTATACTTTGTGGTATTAACTTCAATAAAGTGTTTGATGTATGCCGTATGAATCTATCGAACTGTGTTCATAAAAAGGGCCTAAATTTACCTTGATTGTAAAAAAAAATTATAACAATTTTTAATTCTTGAAGTTCTTATATAAAAACACATGACATTTTACAAGATTGATGTACAGCATCTAAAATTACTGATATAGTCAATCACATCAATCAAATAACAAATCATAAAATTTTAAGCCTTGTTGCTAAGTCTGTATGCTATGTATGTGTGTTCTTTAGTTTCACTATTTTGACCATGTTGATTGACATCAATCTCAACCTAGAATTATTAAACTTTAATAAAAAATGTAATATTAATAATATTCCTAATTATTCTCATAATTTTGCATTTCAGACTTTTACTATGGCAAATAAAAGACCTAGTTCAAATTTAGCTGATTTCA
>JAYMFX010275993.1:3038-13863 GCA_036784945.1 Monocelis spectator
GGACACTATGCAGGCTGTCAATCAACAGCACACCCTACCATACAAATAATTAATAGTTTTCAAAAATAACAAACAAATAAATCAATTTCAAAAGTCAAACAAACCTACTGGCCTATCCACTATTTCATTCAGGACTTGAAATATATCACCAAAAAATCGTAAATCAATTAAACGCGCATATCTGAAATAAAATTTGGGAAGGATCGGTCGGAAGTTCACTCATTCAGACCAAAAGTCATGCATAGCTACTGGTCGTATGATGATACACCCACCGGTGAAGTGACCTTCCAATTCTATGAAAATTTAGAACCACCTTGGATAGAATCGTATTCAGAGTGGTTCTCAATTTCCATAGAAAACCAGAGTTCTTTCCTAAAGTCAAGTTAGATTTCAATGGCCAAACTATACTAATTAACATCGATTATTAATGCTCTTACTTCGACAAGCCTTCTAGAACAGCGGAAAGTAATTCTGACGATTCTTTCGTTTTTAAAATCTTGAAGTATATCAGAAATATTTCTTTCAGCATTATTGTATTCTAAAATATTGAAGACGTCTCTTGTTAATACTGTAGATTAGGAAAGTATTATAAACAATACTTTCCGTCAATTAGAATGTAACCATAGCAACGATTGATTATAAGCAGTAGTGACGTCATCACTATATGTACTCGCGTATGGAATACGACATGACAGATAAGACTCACCAACTTTGTGCGTGTCTCTCTGGTAGATGAGGACTTCATCTCGTCCATGTTTTGACGAAACTTTTTCAATAATTTGTCATTCTATAGATGTATAAAATTAAAAATAGGGGTATATAATATACAGTACATTGGTAAATATTAAATTTTACAAAAACTGACAAGTTCCTACCTTTCTTTCAGTTCTAGACCATTTCTGTTGCTTTTCTTTGTGTGTAAGACTCCTTTGCTTGTCATCTTCAGAAATTTCTTTAATATTTAAGGTAAGAAATACACGAATGACTCCCGCCTCAACATTGTAGCCCTTGTTCTTAATAAAACTGTGGATTTGCCGGACACACTAAAATACATAATTATAATCATATACTACTAACACACCAGTGTCAGTAACACTAACAAATGTTTGCTATTTAAATCAATAAGAAAAATCAATTGAGACTCACTTTTAAACTTATTTCCCCATGTTTGTCTTCTGTGAAGGTCTGTTCTACTGCATTACTGATGATTTGATAGAGCTGTTCATATAGAAAAAGACAACAATAGTGGTTAAGAGAGAATCAATTCATTTAAAAATTGATTGACTTTATCGATTAAATGTAGGCCTCATTCACCTTAGGGTCTGATGAGTTCAGATAAGGAATCATCATTGTTACAATTTCATCGGAATAGTTAAAACTGGAATTGTTCTCATAGAGACTACACGCACATTTCAGAGCTACCTCACGATCACACTAAAATATGAAATGGGATAAGGTCACTTACAAGTAGTAGCCATTAACCGCTGCAAAAACAAGGTAGTGACTGTTTAACACTCCAAGAAGAACAATAGTCCTCATAGCTTTTACCATGATCATCATGAAAGACTCACTTTCATTTTCTTTCTATTTCATCCATGTAGATATGCATTTAAAATGTTCAACAATAATTTCAATTTGGAAATGATAAAAACATTTTCTTACATCATTCCATTGGATTTTCATAAAACTTTCAGCTTTCTTATTGACATTCTCTTTAGTTTTGCTGTTTCGACCTAAAATATGGGTCATTTATTAACTGACTGACTCAAATATGTACATACATGGCTCATCCATAGAGGTTTATGTACTTACTTTTAAGAATAATCGATAGAATATCCAAGAATTTCTTATAGCTAGCAAGCAGAGCTTCCTCATATCTCTGCAGTTTGATTGTATCTTTTTTCATCTATAAGAGAAAATGCAGTCACTCTTATAGATAAGTATTTATATATAGGTTTCTTGCATACTGTAGCAAAGTTATGAGTCACAGCTTTGCATATTAGCGAGTAATTATTTTTTTAAGGTCCAAAAAGTCTATTCTAAAGTCTCAAAAGACTACACATCATTTAAATCATTTTTACTTGTTGCTTCTTCTCTGCTTCTGTTAGCAGGCGAATCTTATAGTCTGGAAGGATATCTCGAAAGACTTCACATATGGAGATCAGCACAAGGGGCCGCACTCTCTTTAACAAGCTGAAGTGACGATCCAACATAACAGTGCGTAACTCTCTCATCTTTACAAGCTGTGTAAAAGAACAAAATATCATCATCATATGCTTACAATACTAATACTATCTGCATAACAATCAGATATAAGAAAACTATAAGAAAATTGATAAATGCAACAATTTTTTTGAGATAAATCCTATAACATTTAGCTTACATTAGTTTCAGGATTCTCAACAATTGCATTACAAAGTTGAGCTATTTTCACTTTTGCATCTTTGAAAAGTTGGTCTTTTAAAGCCAATTTTTCTAGAGGTGTCATGTCATCATTGTCCTTGCTCATCTTGACTAAAATATGATATAATTTTAAAGAAACATGAGTATCAAAGACAAAATACTAAAAGTATTGGACTATACATGAAAAACAATACCTTAGTTCTAGAAGTTGAAAGAATATCTAGTAAGATAAATCTCTATCAAGATATAGTTTTCACAACTATTAAAAAAATAAACATTTTTGAACCCTTTAAATTTTAATCATTGTACACAGTATTTGAATATGATTAGCAATTTTGTGAATGGCCCATCTAATTAAGGAGTAATCTGCATTAATTTTTTAAACTATAGCATATAAGTCAACAGAATTCAAGTAGCCATATATCATTATTCATTGAACCTGCTTCCCCATGTTCCAAATGACCAGTATGAGAAATAATTTGCATTTTATTTGTTTTGTATATAATGACCAGGGCACTGCCACTGCCACAGTTAGACAGGTCTATTTCATAGAAACAAATAGAGCTAGTTGAGCTATTTTTCTACATGAACAACTTAGGGTTATTATTTAGTTAAATTAGAGAATAATTGTGCTACAATAAAAACTAAAAGATAATGTTATTATAACTTAAATTACTTTTAGTTTTTATTGAATAAATTGAAATTATAGACAATTCATTTTATTTGCAGAAAAATTAGATAGCAATAAGAATTATTTAGATTGTTATGTTTTTAGAAATGATTTTATAATGATCATAAGATTTTTGTTTATCAGAAATGAGCTAAAACACTAGTACAATTATCGGCCTACAATTAATTATATGTAAGTCTTACATAAAATTATTGGTACTTCAAAAAATATCTCGTGTGTGTAACCCTGAACCCGCCAAATAAATAACTAAGTCTGTTGATAAATTTAAAGTTTCGGACAGATAAGATTGCTAGTTTCTTAGAGTATATTAGTCTAGTGTATTTAAAGTATAATCTAAGGCTAGTTTAGATTATACTTTATAATGTACTCTAAGTTATAATCGTTATCAGTCATGTATAGCTCTCAAAATGGTCTCTGACATTAATGCTGCTGAATAAGCTACTTGATAGTACAAAAGTCTTTAACTATTTCTTTAATAAACTTATACCTAACTTTGCCTGCAATGAAAAAGCCTTTTTAAAAATTTGAATTTAAAAAACTTTCTATTTAAATTTAATATGCACCAACGGTTTTACTGTCAGTGTGTTCAAATTAATTCAGGATGAAAATACTTCAGAAGTCCTTTAAGTCTGCGCATTGACTTTCGCGAAAGTATTTCTTGAATTATTCTTGTCTGTATTTTTGGATAATATTCTTCTAAATAACATTTTTGATTGCGGGCAATTACATTTCAACCACTGTAAAGATTTATTAATAAGGTTTCATATAGCCAGGGGGGTTCGTCCGGTTCGAACTTTGAGATGGGGCGATTATTGAAAAGGGCGAATTTTAAGAAATAGGACGAAAATATGAAACATTATAGTTAAAAGCTGAATATAAGAATAAACTATCTATTTGAGAATATTACACATAGAGAATTCACAAAGCTAACCTAGCCTATTCATGAATTCTCTATCTATATAATCATCGACAAATCGATAGTTAATTAATATATTGTTTGGAAGGTACCATAAAAAGAAACTGGAGTCTCTTAATTAACTTCTACTTGGAAATCAACAGGTAGGAAAGAAGGACAAAGTTTTTGGATGTCTATATAGTAGTACAAAACAGCTCTATATATCTATGTATCTTTGGATATCTTCTTGGTATATACAATGTAAATACTGAAAGTATGTAATTATTTATGTCAAATATCCTTAAACCAATATTGCATCCGGCCTCGAGAGTGGTCAGTTTTATATCTATTATATCAGCTTCTCTACTACAATAAATTTAGATGTGAATTCTATGAAAATTTATAAAAAAAACAACGTTTGAATAACAGCAAATTTACAAATGAAAAGTTACCATTGATTTTTTACAAATTAATAGGAAAATAAAAATATGTACCTACCTACTTTCAATAAATAAATAATTATTCAAAATACCGTACCTATACGCATACATTTTATGCAGTTACAAAAAAGAAATTGTACATAATGTTCTAAACAATGTCAGACTCTAATATAACTTGTTTAAGACCGTTCTGAAATCCCATGTTCTATAACACATTAATAAAAGAATAATTAAAATTTCTATTAGGACATTTCTTTTAGTTTCAAATTTATCATTCAATAGAAATTTAAAACTCTTTATGGTTTGTTTGAGGCTTTAAAGGCCAATTCTATTTAGGCTTTAAAGGCCTATGTCGATCGGGTTAAGAGTTGTTGACATCATTGGTAAAGTTGTATTCGTGTCAATATTGGTTTTATTCCCAGAAGAGTCAACGAAATCGAATGGATAGATCACATGAAGGACCAAAGCCAAAATGAAACTGGCAACTACCAAAAGCAAGAACAATCCTTTTTGGCATGCCACTCGTATGAAATCTTCGCGAGTGATGCTGCTTTTTGGTGGAGGGAGCACCGGTATATCGATGCTGCAGCCGTACGGCTCACTGAGTGTACGCGAGTGGCGGAAATTTTCAGCGCTATTTTGTTCGATGGATTGACTGTCCAGCAGGGCTGAAATTTATTATTTTGAATCATTAAAACAAAACAAATAAATAAATAAATTTATAATACGATCAGTATAATATAGGGTTTATATTCACTAAAGTATTTATTTCTAATTTCAAAGCGTTATATACTTACGGGCAGTCTCATCTTGAGCTTCATACTGAGAACGTATCCTGTTTTGAGCCTGAAAAAATATTTATTATGTTAAATTGAAAATATTCTTATCAGACAAATTAATTTCCATTTCTCTACATCCATTACTTTCTCTGCTTGTTCATAAAAGTCCATCTTGCACGCGACAAAGCTCAACAAACTGAGACCAACAGTGAGACCAATTCCAATACTCAACCACAAACCTAAAACAAATGGAACTGTGTATCCGTATTGTGAGAATCAGATTCAATTCTTAATTCCATAAGTAGCATGTGAACTATAGTGGTCTGGACCACACAAAGAACTCTTTGTGTGTGATGACTCAGCCCCCCCCCCTTTTTTGATGGTTGATTGATCGATTATTCATTATTCATTTTTTTATCGAATTTTGTATTGATTTTTTTGTAATTTTTTATCGATTTTTTTAACATGTAAATTTTTTAACAAGTGGGACCTTGGAGAACCCAGCTCAATTAAAATAAATGCTGTTTTTAAGATTTGGCCCATAGATATGAGATATAGATATATCTATAGGGATGAAAACCTATAAATAATAAGAGATAAAATCCATATTTTAAAAAATAATAATCCGACATTTACCGAGAATTCCTATGTCAGTTGTGAAAGTCATGACAATAGCAATGGGAAAGGCAACGACATCATAAGCAAATAAAACAATAAAGGCGCCGATCTTTTGTCTACCACAGCCTCTAAGCATTCCATTTAGAATAGCCTGAAAGATAACAATTTTTCAATAGTAATAAGCCTATATGTCCAGTAGGTGTATACATACTTATAAACAGAGGATATTCTCACAATTGCATGATTCATCACAACAACGAAGGCAATGATAGGGAATACATTTGTAGCCAAATCTAGAACCTTCCTGAAATAAGGAAACATTAGAAATGAATGAATTTACAGTTAAGACTGTCAGCATTTAATATTGAACATTGTATTGCTATGCAACTCACGTATCGGTAGTGAATATTAATGGAATAAAATCTTTCAGGGACAGAAGAATCGTAGCTAACACGATGGCAGACAATGCTGAAAAATTCAAATGAATTTCCATTTAATTTGTTCATCATGAGCGAACTTAAATGAGCAAATTAAAGCTGTTTAATAAAACGATTCTGTGTAACACCCATTTAGAAATAGAACAATGGATAAACAACATCCGATTTCTCTGAACGACCTGCTGCCCACCTGGTAAACAAATCGTCAAATATGCCGATGACACTTACGTCATTATACGCTTAAATAGTGTGACGTCAGGATAGATCATTTGATTGGCTCTCAGAATATGAGAATCTCTCTATGAGGAATTTCCTATCTCTAAACCAATAAGGCGCTCTCTTTCTGTCACTGCTGAGATATAAATAGAATGTAACTATAGCAACGAATGCCTGGATCCAGTAGTGACTATTCTAGCATATACCCACCCAATCAAAACATGGACACAACGACGACTGAACTCCTAAACATCCGAAACCAGAGCAGGCAGAAGAGTGAAACTCAATGATTCAAAATCCAAAGAGATCGTACATAATTGGATTCACGACCTCACCGTAATCGAAAAAGACAGAGGTAAGATGGCGGGATAAGATCTTCAAGAAGACTAAAAGACTAGAAGTCTATTATTAAACTATGTACACCAAAAGAAACATCAAATACGGATACTGTAATAGCTCCTTCAACTTGCCATCCCACAAGTGGACAACAAGCTTTTCAAACAGATCCCATCCTCTACAAATATCTCTCTCTTTGTGTTCATCCAATCTCTATGTACTGTATGCTTCTATTTCATAGTTACCAGCCAACTCTTACTTGCAAGGAATATTCCAGCTTTCAATGCACGTTTCGCGGCTTCGGGATTTTTTCCTCCTAAACTTTGACCGGTTCGGATATTAACTGCTATACCAATACCAATCGGTATCTAAAATTTCGATTTTAGTAGTATTGTAAATAAATAAAGTTGGTTTTCAATATTGAGTCGATCGTAGCATCCAATTGATTCGCATTCACTATAAGAAAGTTCTATTGATGAAAATTGAATCAATTCATACCATATAGATGACTGTTTCGGTTTGAAATAATACCGACTGCGCCCCCAGTTCGACATTACCCATGATGCCTAAATATAATAATTAAGATTGGATTAATTAACAACCAATAAATCTTTATTATATAAATAGCACACTCAAAAATAACACTTAGATTTGCAGCGCGTAAGATACGCACGTAAACACGTTTTGTGTTAACATCCCACGCACTTTTTACGCGCGTATTTATACTGCATAGAAATTCTTTCATTAAGTGCAGAGGCGACGGAAGCTATTTATGTTTGCCGCGGCTATCTGTACAAAAAGGGCAACAAGAGGTATTCCTGAATTTAAGAGTGACGTGCTGCTTGACACTCATGATGCAGCGATTTTTCTGATTGCCACTCTACCCCCTGTACGATCTCTATGGCTCTAACATCCACTATACCTACAGGTGAGAGAGAGTTAGTGACTTTAATTGGTTACTCCATATCTATGGGTTACTCGCTAATGATTGGACTCTGATGTCTTGCTTGTCTAACTGGTCTAGCTGCATGCATGAGCCAGTTATCAGCCTGTTTTGCTGAGTGCGGTTCTATCACATTATAAGAATGCGCAGTATAGCATTGTACAGAGCAAGACATGGTACAGAGACCTGACCAGCTAAAACAGAGATATTCAATTCTTCGTCAATTTTCATTGATAGCACATAAAATTGCACGTTTTTTAGTAATATTATTTGTAGAAATCATCTTTTCTCCATTAATCATTAATTAGTTATACTCATAGAAATAGACTATTTTATTTTTCCGCGACTCTGACGAAGAGCCTTGATTTCTATGGTTATACTAAAATTAATCACATTGATAACCCCATAGAGATCGGACTTTCTTTTCGTCTTCTCTAAATTGTTCGATCTCTATGGATAAACCCTATATTATGAGTCATTTATGAAAATGTTACTGCCATGACTGAGAATTTAAGAGCGTCCATTAAAGTTTATAATTCACCCGAGAGGAATGTACAGCCCTCATAACAAATGATCTCCAAGCAAAGGTGACCAACTCCGGCTATTGCAAGGGCAGCGAATCCCATCCAATCAAATAAGGCTTCTGCTTTCCAACCTAAAATGATTAAAGAGTAATAGTAGAATAGAATATATTGAACAATATAATTACTAAATTGCATAAATCCTGAATGATGACTTAAAATCTAAGCGAGACACTCAGAAAACAAACTAAATCTAATTATGTAACGTGAAGTTAAAATCAAAGAACTCACCGTCCCACGTGGGAACGTAGAATTTACTGATGATGACGTAGAGTAGAGCTAACACGAATTCTAAGGTAAAAGCAGCGGCTTGACAAATTGCTGAAGCACTTAATAAGTTGTGGAGAAAATATTAAATACATACTCAATTAATACCAATTAGTCATATAATTAATTACTTTCATAAGTACCAATTAATTACATACCAATTAATGATAATATAATTAATTACATACTAATTAATCTATAATTTATAATTAATTACATACCAATTAATCGATAATTTATAATTAATTACATACCAATTAATTAATAATTGATAATTAATTACATACCAATTAATTATTAATTAATAATTAATTACATACCAATTAATTAATAATTGATAATTAATTACATACCAATTAATTAATAATTGATAATTAATTACATAACATTAATGATATAAAAACATATTAACTAATCATATTATCTTACTCATAGTCGAATCCCAATTGAAAAATTAAGACGTATTGTGAGACAACATTGAACAAATTACCAAAAAATGCGATGAATATCGGTGGGTAAACGTTATGCTAAAACAAATTCATATTTGACAAATCTTTAATACTAACAAGATCACTAACAGAATAATTATTCTTAATAACGATAACTCGAATTACTTGACTCTGCATGTATCGAAGGAGAACATAATATTGGGCATGGAACTAAAATGTATTTATGATATGATCTACGATATGATCTATGATACAATCTATGATATAATCTATGATATAATCTATGATATGATCTATGATATAATCTATGATATGATCTATGATATGATCTATGATATGATCTATGATATGATCTATGATATAATCTATGATATAATCTATGATATAATCTATGATACACTCTATGATACAATCTAGGATACAATCTAGGATATGATCTATGATATAATCTATGATATAATCTATGATACAATCTATGATACAATCTATGATATGATCTATGATATAATCTATGATATGATCTATGATATGATCTATGATATGATCAATGATACAATCTATGATACAATCTATGATATAATCTATGATATGATCTATGATATGATCAATGATGCAATCTATGATACAATCTATGATATAATCTATAATATGATCTATGATATGATCAATGATACAATCTATGATACAATCTATGATACAATCTATGATACAATCTATGATATGATCTATGATACAATCTATGATATGATCTATGATATGATCTATGATATAATCAATGATACAATCTATGATACAATCTATGATATAATCTATGATATGATCTATGATATGATCTATGATATGATCTATGATATAATCTATGATATAATCTATGATATAATCTATGATATAATCTATGATATGATCTATGATATGATCTATGATATAATCTATGATATAATCTATGATATAATCTATGATATAATCTATGATATGATCTATGATATGATCTATGATATGATCTATGATATAATTAATAACTTACGATAACCGCTGGAATTGATATTTGCATGAAGTAGGCTGCCTTGCTAAAATTTAGAATTGAAATAAGATTAAATATTCATTCTCGGATAAATACGGAGATTATTAATATCCTCACTGAGAAACTTCCGGATTCTGCTGCAAAGCAATGAAAATCGGTTCGATATAGAAGTATACAATTCCCAACAGTAGAGGATGAATGATACAGATCATTGCTCCTGAAATATTGGAGAATCATATCATATGATCAAAACAACCAACACAATTAAACATACCATCACATGCCCTTGAAAACTTAAAATGCGCGCGAAGAATATTTTACTTCCAATAAACAACTATGCAAAGATTATTTTAAAGTTTTAAGGCTATTTTAAGCTGAATTAAGAAGTATTCCATTAAAAGATTTTACAAAGCAGTTGTCGCCTTTTTCTTTTCATTAAACACTATGCTGCTTGAGCAATTCAGTTTTTTTTACTTCAGTATTAACCTTTTTGATTTAAGAAGTATTAACCTTTTTGATTTAAGAAGTATTAACCTTTTTGATTTAAAAAGAATTAACCTTTTTGATTTAAGAAGTATTAACCTTTTTGATTTAAGAAGTATTAACCTTTTTGATTTAAGAAGTATTAACCTTTTTGATTTAAGAAGTATTAACCTTTTTGATTTAAGAAGTATTAACCTTTTTGATTTAAGAAGTATTAACCTTTTTGATTTAAGAAGTATTAACCTTTTTGATTTAAGAAGTATTAA
>JAYMFX010276104.1:0-18129 GCA_036784945.1 Monocelis spectator
AATCACAGTTGAGTATTCGTTGATGATTTGCCTGCAGAATTTGATTTTCAATTTGTCTTCACAATCTCATTCAGACTACCAATCTATAGCTATTACATCTCTATGGTTGAGGTGGATATCAGCTTTTAGAGCGCAT
This sequence comes from Monocelis spectator, assembly GCA_036784945.1. Taxonomy (NCBI): domain Eukaryota; kingdom Metazoa; phylum Platyhelminthes; order Proseriata; family Monocelididae; genus Monocelis; species Monocelis spectator. The sequence goes on from JAYMFX010276104.1 coordinate 137, forward strand.
TCCTACGGAGGCATGCCATTTAAATGATAGAGTAATCTAGAGTGTCTAAGAGCCGGAATGATAAGACAATAGTAACGAACCTTCATTGTTTCCGGCAGCACGGTCCATCCAATTCCATGCTTTATACCTCTCGATCTCTCTCTTTCCTTGTCCTTCAAAGATTTCCATCGTTTGATGTCATTGGCAGACTTCAAATTGAGCACACGAGATGGCTGTCGACGACACGACGCCAGCCACAGCCAACCATCGCCACCCAGTCTCCGGTACTCCTCGCCACGAAACTTCCACACGGTGTGCTTGATAAGGCCGGGATTTCTGGTGCGAATGACAAATTCTTGGTCACGCCCTTTAGTTTTCAGTTCGTTTTTTCGATTGCTTTTTAATTCCTCCTTCTGTGTGACAGTGACTCGCTCCAATTGTAAATGACCTATTATCAAAATATCAAACAGTCATATCTCAATTCTTTAAATAAAAGATAAAATTAGAAAAGTACGCCAGAATAACCCAGAATGGACAATGTCTTCCACTCAGATGTGAGGGATAATTCTCCATCAGAATATGGACAATGTCTTCCACTCAGATGTGAGGGATAATTCCTCATCAGAATATGGACAATGTCTTCCACTCAGATGTGAGGGATAATTCCCCATCAGAATATGGACAATGTCTTCCACTCAGATGTGAGGGATAATTCCCCATCAGAATATGGACAAGTATATTTACCCAGCGAATTGTTCCATACTCTGGTAAAACACACCGGTTTGATGCAGGATTCCAGCTTCAGCAACTCCATCGACATCTCTTGAGGAGTTTTGCAGCGCTGAATCCGAGTTAACCATTCTTTCCTATAATTACTCCAAGATGGACATAAAAATGCCAACGGAATCTAAAACAACAACAACAATGATGATGATCCTTATGCAATCATTTAATTAAAACAAAACAAACAGATCGGTTAGCATTACCTGCGACTCCAGATTACACAAGGACAATTTTATCGAGTGTAGGAGTTGATTAGGGCCCCGATTAGTGACATCCAGCCATCTCATTTCCGATGCCATGGTGAGGCTGAACTTTTGAGAGAGTACGCGTTTCTTCTCCTTGTCCTCATGATGCTGCTGCTTGTTCAAGGCTAACGGCTCGCAGGAGTAAATATTGAACCAGTTGCGCCAACTGCCATCGTCACCAACACGAAAGGATTTGCTGCATCCAGGTAGAGGGGGATGAATGGAAGAATCTTCGTCAGTAGCACTTATACAAAACTGGATCTAATCGAAGGTAAAGAAGTAAGTAGTCTTGCAGTCCATGGATTAATTGAATATTCCTAATCTGTAAACGTATTATTATTATTAGGGTTGACCTACATCTTCTTTAATGAGATTGGATTTCGATGGAAACCGTAAACTGATTCCATCTCTATTTCTGACAGATATCCAACCATCTTCATCAGTGACCCCAGAGGAAGCGGCAGGCGTATAAGCACTCGTATTCTCCGGATTGTAAAGATAGTCGCCCGTATTTCTCGGTGGCAATGCACCCGTACGAGTTCTTGTTGAATAGCCTGGCGTAGAATCGGCAGATATTAAGGGAGGCGCATCACCCTGCAATGAAACAACAACAACGCCTAAACAACTACAGGACGAGAGTAACAATGGATAAACTGGGGCTCGGTGCGACCCAGAATTCATTCATGCTTACACAAGCGTCCACACAATCTTCATTCTTTTTGTTTTGACTGCAGCTCTGATCAACGTTCTCTTCCTTATCATCTTTCTCTTTCTCTGATAAACCGTCAAGCGCAGTCTTTAGTGGTTCCTGAACATCACCATCACCATCAATGTTGGCAGCTTCTTCTGCCACCTTCCGGATGGCGGCTAATTTTTGACGCTCCGCAGCCTCCTTTTCCCAATAATCTAAAATGACAAAGGATACCGCTCAATCAATCAATCTATATATATATTATAGGCAATCAGTAGTTTATATGTAACAGGCTGCTGTTAACACTCACCCCATTCTTCCAATTGGACGGCATTGATGTAATTCTTATTGGTATTCGATTTCACAGCTAAATGCCATTTCTCTTTCGTGAGTCTGCGAGTGATCTCCATTTGGCGCACAATTTCCTCATTCAAATTGGCCAGATTCAAGCAAAGATCGGGCTCCCAATCGACGTTCAACTCCAGAAGAAGGCAATCTACTTGACCGGCACAACTGTAGTAGATAAGCGAGTCATCCATGCCTTCTCTATAAAACAATAATGATCAGAAACTTAAGAATTCACTGTGATATGGTGGGTGATGAGCGAGCCAATGTCTCCATAAGTATCTTACATGAATATGCGCCTGGCAATGAACCAATAATTCCGACCAAATCTGTCTCTTCCTAGTCTCTCGTGTCGATGCATCAGGCCGGTTTTCTCCTGGTCTGACCGGCAGTCAGTCACTCCCATGGTCTTACAATGAAAATGAAACACTTTATTCACAATAATGTTAAGAAACGCCAAAATGCGCATCAAATTTAATTGGGCAAATCGTATTTTCTTTAAATTTAATTAAATCCTTATCTGAATAAATATTAGTTAGACATTTCATTCATTTAATAACCACAGTAACAGAAAGGTGAAGACTTACAGATTGCTTGACGCAAACGGGACAAACCCAGCTAGATTCGGGGATGTCAGTCAGAGGAGGATTTAAACAGTTCAAATGGAAAACACCAGGACATTCGTCACAGCAAAGAACCTCACCGCTCCTAAAAATTTGCCATTTAGAATGAAATTATCTTGCATAAAGAAAATCGGTTTGTTTTCATGAAAAATTCAAATTCATGACTTTATCATGCAAATCTGGGTACGTATCTTAACTATAAAAATATGAAAGAAGTGTATCTATTATATCTTACGTTTGACAGAATCGGCAAAAATCTTCATGCCGGAAAATATTCTCCTTAAGAATATCTTCCCTTACTGAAGTTGTTTCAAGAAATAGATCAGTTAAACATTGCAAAACGTCTAAACGAGTCTCTAATGTCACAAATGGATAATCATCTGATATGGAAACAGGTATGGTGTGCTGAGATCTATTGGCTAACAAATACCAACGTAATAGTCCCGGCCAGGTCATCATGTCCATCAAATGAAAAGCAATATTTACACTGTCTCTCTGATCTAAAGAAGTCAGAGTGGTGTTGTGAACATCATCTTCTCTTACCAATGCTCGTAAAAGACACATGTGAGCTTCACTAAGAATACTTGAGTTCTCTTGCATCAATAAAGACATGCAAAAATCTTCTAATCTAAAAGGTGACAGGCGTAAAAGACGACCGTAATGACGAAGAATTTCATATATGCCACAAACACGTAGCAAATGGCAAGCTGGAATGTAAAGATCGGTTGAACTTTGTGGAATATTTAAAGGTGGTTTTTCTGAATCATCAAAGTCAAGGATATTTTCTTCAAAACGGAAGTCTGAATGCACAGATCCATCAGCACTCAGATAAGATTCAACGTCGTCGGGATTGTAAGGCTCAATTTCATTTCCGTTTTCACTGATACTATCTATTTCTTCATCTTCTTCTTGCTTACGCCTTTTTCGTTCAGCTTCCTGTCTATCTTCAAGCTCCTTGGCTTCTTCTAATCGTCGAATATACTCATCATCATCTAGTTCACCTTCAAGACCTAAATCATCATCATCATCCTCACAAAACCAGTGTTGCTTTGTAGCCTTTTTTTTCTTTTTAGGACGACCACGTTTCTTTTTCTTTCTGGGAAGTGAAGATGAATTTTGTGATCCCACATCACCTAAAAATAATCAATTTCATGAAATAGATTAACATATAAATAAAATTACAGTCTTTCGAAATATTCTGAATGCAGAATAACTTCTTCATTCTTAATTGAAAAAACAATGCACCCAATACAAACTTGAAACAGATTTGATAATAAAAGCTGTCAACAGGGGTATTATGCTGGACAACTCCAAAAAATCAAGTAAATTTTTTTCTAACTATGTTATATGTACCTATGTAACTCCAAATGCTCTAAAACATGTTATTAAGACAAAACAGAAACTGATCTATTCAATATGTACATAAGATAATAATTATATTAAAAACACATACATACTGTATAGTACAATTTGTAGATACAACACAATATTTATTATCAAAATACAAAATTGCAAACTTCATATCAAAAGTTAAGTATTCGTGTGCAATAGTATAGGAATACACAAACAATGGAAAATACAATTATATTAAACTATGGAATAATGTAACTGTTATAGCATATAACTGATGTTACTTAATAAATAAACACCCAACTCAATGTCTGTATCAATAAAGCAAGCATTGAAAATAATCCATTTCCTTAATTTATAAGTGTAACAACTAACTTGCAGAGATAATCTCTAGATTATAGATGGCTTACTTTATAAACAGATTGGTCAGTCAAGTTACATAAATTTATTTGGCATAACTTGATGTTTAAATTTGATTAGAATAAATCAAACTTTTTGGGAAATACTTAGAAATGTTTTTTATTAATTGGTACATATATAATGGGTATAAGATATGAAAATGTTGTCTATATCCCATTAAAGTAAGTACAGACTATTGCAAGGGCTGAGTACATTGTAATTAAAAATATGAACTCATATTGATAAATGTGTACATCAAGTTATAGATGGAAATCTACAAATCTGATGGGATGTTTGCACAATTGGACATTAACTTCTATAAATATATGGTAAATTAGATATTCTGATTGGTTAAGTTCATAACTTGATATTTAACCATATTGACAAGTGGGTCAGTCAAGTTACAGCAATTTATTCGCTGTAATTTGACATTTTTATTTGCAGTGTACAGGAATTATTATAATAGACCTTTTGTATCACATATATGTACCCTTTTCTAGCTTGACATTCAATGACTATTGCAATTTATACTGTGTCATGAAGTTGCTAATCAAAAAATCATAAAAATATCTAAGTACTAGATAAATCTTGCAGAATATTTTTATAATAGACACATTGTGAATGTATGCAATATTTTCACAGGCAATCTATTGATTGTTATTAATAAGATTTGTTAATCAAAAATTTAATTTTGAATGTAACTTGTGTCAAACTCAAGTTTAATATTTGACTAAGGTTGATTTATATACTATAACACAAACAGGGCAAAGCCTGTGATTTTTAATAATATTTAATTAGAATTTTTACACTATTAACTTTTTAGTTCAGGCAGTAAGTGCAATTAACAAGTTTGGGTAAATCTATTATCAATCACTAACTTTTAATTAGTATTCATGAACCTTGTATATCAATGAAAGATTTCCTTTTATAGAATTAATTAATGATTATTAACTGCAGATATGTACCTATTATTTTATAAGCATAATAGCAAAATATGTCTAATAAAAAATGCATAATACATATTCATTCAAAACAAATTGTTTTATTTTAATCATGCCATTATTTGAACACTTCAAAATGTTATATAACTTTAAATAGGTAAAAGTAGATATAGAATAAGTTAATAGTTAGTATCATAATCCACTAATGTTAAAAAATAATACTATCTTATATTCTAATAGGGTGAACCTACTCTTATTTCCTGTAGATGATTCGACTTCAGCAGTTTCGTCATCAGGGTCATCATCATATTGATCCCAATTGTCAATTTCATTCGGATCAAGAAAAACTATTTTTGCATTTTTCTTAAGTGCAATCTGTCTTAAATTATTTTTTCCGTCGCTGATTTTCTTTGACGCAGAATTCGACTGATTCATTTTAATTTTAGCGCATATATCTTCGATTGATCGCAAATCCAAGGTCAAACGCGTATAGTAGCCTGATAATCTATACTAAAAATAACGACGCCATTACTTTAAAAATTGTTTTTGAAAATGATATATTAAAACAAACAAAAGAAAACAAAGTTAACTGATCATAAATTAACTAATTATCATATGATTATTTATGTAGTTAAGAGATTAATCAATCGCACTATAATGATCAGTAATTTGTAAGATTAGATTTGAGGGTGTATGAACAAAACAAAAATATTCCTGAACCTTAAATTATTGCTTCAAAATCAACTGTTTGACCATTATGCAATTTCACATTACCAGATTATCATGAATAATAAGAAACAATTTCTATTAACTTGCTTTACACAATAAAAAATAGTACAAAAATACAAAATCTATGCAATATAAATACCTACTTGTGCAATTCAAATTTTGAAGTAAAAGCATTTACTTCGTTTTGTTTTATCCATACACTCTTTGGTTTGGGGCTCTTGTAAATTTTATTCATGAACTTAACAATTTCAGTTTTGAGTTTGAACCAAAATGAGCTGTCGTCTGTAGAACTCATAGAACTTAATTAAAGGAACTAAATTTAGTGAAACATTCATAAATTTTATTCACGAAGATAAAATGTGAGGAAATTGATATCAAACTTTTTAGCCGTTTATATCTGCGATAGATATTAATATTGAAATACGAACAATTTTTAAAAATTGTGTTGGAACTCATCACTTAATCAACTCATAATGCCCTCCTGATTCAGCATATAGATAAACATTTACGAAAGTAACATTAAGTAGACGTATACCTTTATAGACGAATACAAATTTATGTTTGAAATAACTCATCTGTGGAATTTGTTGTTCTGTTTTAAAACATGTCGGAATGTTTTTTTTTCGGATAATGTTATACTAATAATAATAAGAACAATAATAATAAGTGTTTATATTTAAAAAGAACAATATTATGAAAATCTATGTTCCTGCAGTAAAATATTAATACGTAATCGATCGACGTGTTAATAATGAATAACAAAAATAATAAAAGATATATGATAATCTATACATTACGGTGTAGCGTTAATAATGTTGGAAATAAGAATAAGAATAAAAGAACAAAGAGACAAGTTTGGCAACATTTGGCGAAATCAGTATCTTTGAATGATGTTGAAAACCAAAAATGTTGAAAACCAAAAGAGCATAGCTACTTTCTTTAAATTAAAAAAACTTTAGAGCATAAAGTATTTTCTGTTTTTAGATAATAAAGTTTAGACTGAAGCCAGAAAGTTTATTTTTTTAATAAACTAAATATTTAACGGATTAAATGTATGCATGGTATATACCGTTTAGTATGCAACGGATAAATATTAGTTTCCAATTTATATTTCATTTTTTCTTTTCTAAGAAATATTTTAAGTTATGTCAATACAAAACGAAACAAAGTGTACTTACTATGTGATCACCAATTTACAATAAAGAATAAAAAGACACTAGGATGAAAATATTTTGACTTCGCATTCAATCTTGGAAATCAAATTAATCATTTTAGGATCCGTCTTGAAGAGAAAGTCTTTCGAATAAAGCATGAACTGTGTTGTTGAGACGATTGGGAGAGCAATGCCTTGTCTTTAATGTTTGTCCAACCTGACTTGATAGACGTGCCAAGCCTTTTTTATGCGATACAATAGATGTGTCACGACAAGTTTTATGGCTGTTTGTATTTACACTATTAAAAAATGAATCATGTCTCTCGTGAAATCCAAGAACAGACCACTCTCTAGGACTTTTAAAGTAGACATCATCAGCTCTCTGAGGGGATGCCCCACCATCACACAAAAGTAGTTGAGAAATGTCCCGTAAACCGAGTCTTCTGGCCAGAATGTAAGGTGTTAAACCTAAATTATTTGCCACATCAAGACTAATATCGCACGAAACCATCAAACTCACGATTATATCTACTGTTTCGAAGCATTGTGATTGAACAGCTAGATGCAAATAAGTGTTACCATCCCTATCTTTTAAATAAAAATCATAATCTCCATCTCTGTGATCCAAGAGAAATTTCAATTCCCAAGACATACCACGTACACAAGCCCAAGCAATCACATCTCGGCCGTGAGTTTTATCGACATCGTAATAAGAAAGATTGCATCTGATGAAAAAGCGAAGTAGCTTTCTTCTTTTATATTCATCGGGCATAAAAATTGATGCGAATAATGGATTTCGACCTTCTTTATCAAAGCATTTTTTCAAGTTGATGTATGGAGCACAAACTTTTATATCAATAACTCTTTGATCTTTTATTGCTTGAAAAACAAATTGAGATGTATAGAAATTTCCAGGTCTTTTATTTTCAGGGATGAAAGATGTGGACGATTTATTGATGCTATTCAATTGGTTAGTCAAGTAAGAAGACGTTATCGGTATCTGAGTAACGGAGTATCGCGACCTATCGAAATGTTGTCCCATTCTCGATTCTGTGTCCTCTTCTGATTTATCGGTGAGAGATAAGCGAATATTGACCCCATGATTATCACTACGACTGTACACATACATATTCAATGCTTCGGATGAAAAAATGTTTCAATCTGAATTTCAAATCTTTTATTTCACTGCTGACTGGCTCACTGGCTAATAAGCTCATTATTCACATTAAAGTGTTTGTGAAGGGGCAGTATTCAGTGAAGCGTGTTTTCATTTTATAGACTCAATGAGATTTTAATTAGGTTCTCAGAGGCTGAAAATGCCATAGAATAGTTTATATGTATATAGCAAAGTCATTCAGGTTTTCACAGTTATAAAAGGCTGTCACTTTCAGTTTAATCACTCAGCCAAATAAAAGTGATTAGATAAAAAGTTTATTGGCGGTACTGAAATTATTAATCACAGCAAACTTATAATAAGCTATTGTGTATAATAAGCTATTGTAATGAGCAAGACAATCAAAGAGTTATTATAATAGTAAACGCATATATGGATGAATATATGAGTATACACCGATATGCACATTCCTTTTTTGCATCCAGCCTTACCATACTGCCACATTTTACCCACAAATAAACAGTAAATAAATAAATTATGATTGCAGAAGTCGTGAACATCAGACTAATAAGAATGCAACATAGAGGTAGGTAGGTATATATGCTTTCTATATGATGATTATGATAAAATATTATCTTACAATTCATCTTGACCATATAGATACAGACATTAAATACATGCACTAATACGTATACTAAGTAAATAAAACCCGGTGTCGCGAAATAGATTGTCCCCCTTAAAAAGTGACTCCCCGGACAATCTGTAATGGGGGACATTCTATTTCATTGAGGAATTAAAGTGTCCCCCGTTACGGAATGACTCCCCCAAAAAATGACTCCCCGAATAAGGAATTCTTTCGTGGTTATTAAGTAATAATACATCTTTACAATTAATTTTATTAATCACAAAACAAATGCATCTCAATCTAAGCGGGCGCTATTAAATGACAGTGCTCTCAATGAGATACCTACGCATTGTCTGGAATCTATCGCAAATCCATTGACTAATCTCGGGGAGTACATGGGGAGTCATTCCGTAACGGGGGACACTTTTTAATTCCTCAACGAAATAGAATGTCCCTCATACAGATTGTCCGGGGGAGTCACTTTTTAAGGGGGACAATCTATTTCGCGACACCGACCAATGTTGACGTGCGCTGGCAAATTACCCCTCCTATTCTATGAAAATTCGCGCGGAAACATTTTTCAATTATTGAAGATATCACTGTGAACAACAGCACAATAGGCTGCGTTCATACTGATGAATGCTGAATGATAGACTCACTTTACCTTATAAGTTAATTCACGCCTGAATGCCTTTGTGTCGTTTTACTCACTTCATTTCTCTCTTTTCTTTGCAGATGAGATTTCATCTCATCCAATAAATCACAATATGAGGACACCAACTGAACTATATATGGAAAACTGTTGAGCAAGAATATAATGCCTTACACCGCCAGCAACTAATCCACTTAAAATGCTCTCATTGTTGCTAATTGCAGGTCCAACGAAATATTAAGTTCACTCAGATATTATCTTTCAATTGTCAGAACATATCGGCTTTTTAAGAACAATCACAGCTGTACTGATTGCTACTGATTGATATTTACTTAACCTTATAGTTAAATGGCTATATACATAAAAAAATTGTCAGATCACTCATAGATCTGACAAATTTCTTATGACAGACAGGCACCTAGATCAAATCTGAATGTATTTATAAATTAAGTTGACAAATTGGTTTTCCATTTCCTTAAGCAATTAATATATCTAGTTATAAACATTTTTAAATAATTTGGAAAATTAACATTTTCCATTCACTTTACGCCACAAAAGGATAGTTTAGAACATTTGGTGGCGTTATAACCTGTTAATCCTATCATAAAAAGGATTTTATTTGAAATAATAAGCTATATATATATTGACACTCTAAATATATTTAGAGTTTCGCTTTTGATCTTTGAGGAGCTAGCTCCTCTAGCTATAAGGAAATTTTTCTGTCGGATTACTGTCCTGAAATTTTTAATTTGAAATACAACTGTATACGAAAGCACATTTATATCAAATAAATATGCAGTCTCGTATATATATACTAATTCGATATATCACCCCTAAAAAATATAATTTGTTAAAAATGCCTTACTGATATATGTATCTATGTATGTATTTCTACCGCTTCGATCCAATTCCAGATCATTAATTGTCTTTTTTAACTTTTTTAATAAATAACAATTTCAAAAAATTAATGGGATAATTACCGAATTTATTGTATTACCGAAAAGGTTTATAGTGCACAGTAATCCACATTTTTGCATATCAAATGTAAAATTACATATACTTTATGATTAAATGTTAATCTGATAAAATGATTTCTGCATAAAATTTTCGTCTTTTCAGCAGAAACAAAGAAAAGAGTAAAACACTCTATCTTTTTGATTAGGAAAATCAATCAGTAATTTCTTCTATGTTCAATCTTGTAGAGAAACATTGATCCACCGATTGTGCAAAACCTTAAATAATATTTTGAAATAATATTTAAAATTAGTTTTTAAATTTCTTCATGCATCTTTTATCCAACTAATTTTGAACTATAAAACTATAAATACATATTTATCAGATTGTTAATTTTAAGTTTACTTTTTATGCATCTCAAATTTTCAATAAATCAATACGATACGCTAGGAATTTAAGTGTAGGTACTAAAAAATAATGAACACTTAAATTCAATGTAAAATTCCATTTAATAAGATCTGAATCATAATAATCTAATTTTCACCTTTCAAGATGAACATAAAATCTGTTTTTTTCTTTTAGTCAAATCATTCATTCTGTTGTTCATTCACATCGTCTTTCTCATCCCCATCGTTATTCTCATCCTCATAGTCATTCTCATCCTCATAGTCATTCTCATCCTCATAGTCATTCTCATCCTCATAGTCCTCTTCCTCTATATCCTCATAGTACTCTTCATCCTCATATTCCTTCTTTTTGTCGTCATTGTTTTCAGGCTGTGACCAGATAAATATTGATCCAAGTATTGCAAAAATCTAAATACCATATTTAAAATTTTGATCAACAATATTCTAATCTAACACTATATATATGTAAAATAATTATTCACAGCTGTTCAAATTAAAATCAGTTTCGTCCATAACATGCTCAATTGGCAGTTTTTAATGGTTAATTTTTTTAATAAAAGGTAAGAACAACCCAATAAATCGGATGAATATCCATATCTTTTTACCCATGTTCATTGACTTTAACTAACAAACACATGGTTAATATCAACATCGTTTTAAACATCTGTTCACAACGTTTTTTAGCATATTAATAATAAATATAATAATTATACGAAAGACTCTTTTTGAACTTGTGTCTCATAAGTCTCTTCAATATTATTTAGGTACTCATTCAAAAATAAATATTGAAACAGTGTATTGAAATTATATACAGATATTGGACTTTTTATGCAACAACACTCAATTAGAGCACCTCAAGGATATGTTTTGTCTTTTTAATTTCATGCATTAATAATGACTTTAATTCTGAATAGGTAGATACTGAAGGATGGAAAATTCTGAAGATATTCTGAAATTAATGGATAATTGCGCTATAAATCGTGATGCGAGGAAAACTAAATAATTTATCCTTAATGCGAACAAACAAATAATCAACATAAAAACACTCAAGTATGGAAATCGGGTTGCATTGATTTTGAATTGATAAAATCGAATGATAAATACAATAGCTGCTTTTATATTTTGATGAGTTTAGAATTTCAATTTCCAATATAAAGTAATCAATATAATCAATAACCAATCAATAACGAAGCTAATTGCGAAGCACCCTAATACATTGCACTCCATTTTCTCACCTGAAAAACAATTAGAATTGCACAAGTTACTTCTACATAAATGACCAAGGATTTCATGTGATGCCTAACAACTTCAAGGCAGCCTTTACTTTTCACTGTGTCTCTGATTAATGTGAATGGACAAATCAACTCAGTGTGCGGTATCAAGAGTTTCAAATAAGCAGTCCAGTTTGCTTAAATTTAAATTTGAATAGTCAATATGTACATAAAAGTTTTATTAATTTCATAACGAGGACAACTGAATGAGATTGAATCTGTATCTAAATTTTTATGAGTTTATTTTTCCGTGCGATAATTTGTTGCTTATGATTCTCCTATTTCTGTTATAGTATCGTTATTGCACACTATGAATTGATTGCGCATATCTACGAAGGAGCCATCAAATTGTCGCTCATAATTTTGAAATTTTGTATCTTTGTAGCTTCTCGCTTTGTATCTTTGTATCATTGTCGCTTGTAGCCAGGAACTTTTCAGTTCACTATTATTGATATGTAATTACAATGCCGGCACCTATAATAACTGTTTTCTATTTTCCTTTATTTGCGTAAAAAAGAAAGTCCTTTTTCAAGAATAGACTTGATATTTTAATATTACGTATGATAATTTAAATAATATCAACTCTATATTTACAGAGAAATAAAATAAAGAAGTTTAGAATAGAATAGCCGCATCTTGTAAGTAATGGCTGTCTCACATATAGCAATAATCATATCGACCATATTAGCTGCAAATTCTATTAGCTATTTATCAGCGAGAGTCGTTGGAAGTTCAAGCATAATCTATTCTAAGTTTTGTATATGCTTTGTAGCCAGTCATGTTCATACCGGTGTATCTTGAAGTTAAACGACAAAGCTATACATTCATTTTTTTAAGTCAATATTCTCTCTATTCTCTTCTTATTTCATTTCTCTTTAACACCTGAAATCAAGTGTTAAAACTTACTTAATCTGAACTTTTATCAAGGTGTTACGATTTGTCTATAACACTAACCCCCTAGAGGTAAAACCTAGACTCAGTTCACGTTTGGTTTTTCATTTACTTTAGTGGAATTTGTTATATGTTATTAATTCACGTCTGAATTAATTTAACACTTACACTAACACTAACACCCGGTTTTAACACCAAACGTGAACTCACCCATTGTATCTCTCAAGTAACTCAAATGAAAAAAAGAATCGTATTTTTAACTCGGCATAGTACACAGAGCCTTGTGTATGCTTTATGCATAGTATGTAGCAACTATACACAACTGTGCATAATGTAGTATATGCATGTACGTATTACACACATGATTGTGAATCCGGTTAAAGATTTAGAAATACATTACCGGATACTTACCACTGGGTGTATGAAAATGGTTATTAACCCAGTCTAAAAGAAAAATAAATAATTGATTTAATTATTCGATTATCTGATTATCATAATAATCATGAAATTAAAAATTTTAATTCAGCAAGCATAAAATGCAAAACAAGGATTGTATGAATTTATGTATTAATACAGATTTGTTTCCCTAACAGAGTTAGTATCAAATGATTGGAGATAAATTTAATGGCACACCTTTCAATAACTTATCTTTTTTAGGGGGCAGTATGCAGCATGTGGGAGGATAAGCCATAGTGAGCTGATGAGGAGAAAACATTATACCATGATCCCTTAAATAATACTTTTTAAACCAAAGAGTTGATGTATCTTTGAAATCGTCCGGGCCATCATAACCACAGCAATCTTGCTAAAATATATAAATAACCACAGAAAAATAATGCCTAGCCAATATTTTTCTGTGTCGTGACTTTGTTTCTTCGAAGGATATAATAGGTATGTATAAATTCATTATTCATCTTCTATATGGAATCGGATTCCATATAGAAGATGAATAATGAATTTGGGAAGGGAGACATTATGGCATAATGTCTCCCTTCCATAATATAATATATACTATTACCACATCTTTTCAGTATTTTTTTTTATTTATCTTCTTGGTCTTTTTACTCTGCAATATTTTAACTATATTTTAAGAGAGTATAATGTTTTCATTTTTTCACATACATATCACATTTCATTATATTTTTATTTTGCAACTGTGAATGCATACAATTTGTAAGTTGATGTTACATTTAGGAATTAAATTGTACATACATGCATTCATGATTTTTGGTCTCATGATTTAATTGAAAGGATTCTTTATCCAAAAATCCTATAGGTAATATTAAATTTTGTCCATAACTATACTGTTTAGTTATTTAGATAGTGTAAACACTTTTGTAATCTCTATATAGCGGTATACAATATTTCATTCCCGAGAGTATTTTTAGTATTTTTGACTTCAGGATGAGATTACGTTTGTCAAAGTGAATTATTTCACACATAGATTTAATGAAATGAAGACAAACTGCTATATAATAGGTCACGAATGCTGCAATCATGTAGAACAATGATTTTTTAAATAAATTCTAGTTTGTCATGTATTAATAAATTATAGAGAGTCACATACATAAGAGAGCTGAATGTTTTAGCTAAATGATTCGACTTCGTTTTCCTATTAAAATTGATAAGAAAAGACCCCCAATATTATTATAGCGAGTCAATTCTAAATTTAAACACGATCTATCTTAAACAATCAATTAGGAAAATAAATCAAAAAAATCGCTAAGTATTTGTAAACGAAACTGTGATATCTGATCAGAATTTATTGGTTGTCTGTAATTGTAATTTATATTATTAAAAGTGAATATAACATACAGTGATCATGAAGTAGTCAAAGGCTGTAGATTGTGTAGACATGTCAGCCGGAATACCGATATAATTTTTCTGAATGTGAGATTTTATGATGGGACCTATCGAATTCATAATCTGAAAATAAATCAACATATACTATAATAAATATACTAACATTCGATTTACTAAAATTATGACATTTATCAAAACATTCATACTTATAGTTACTATGGTTTGATAAATTCCTTTTATTGAAGTGTATGGGATGTAATATTCATTAATCTGTGTCGAATTGTATGTTACTAACTAAAAGTATTCAATGCATTATGCTAAAATAATTGCTAATCTGACCTCAATAATATCATCTTAATAAAATGGTGATCATATTATCATAAAATCCACCCTTCCACTAATCAAATTAAAATTGTAATTTATATACAAATGTGTCACTGCCTTTCTTAATAATAGTAATTATTGGAATATAAGCTGGAGTGAAACGGAGCTAAAAATTGCTTTCATTTAAAAAAAAACCCACCAAGATTGTACTAAAACATATTGACCATTTTGGGAAGGGTTATTTTACTCCTATATCAATATTAACAACGATTTTAAAAACATTATTTTGTTTATAATGGCATAAATTGTCTTACCGGAAATGATTTTGTGTTAAATCCAATCAAAACAATAACGGTTATCACAAGGAGCACTAGATTCGCTACAATATACTAAATTAAAATAATATTAAGGCATTTATTATAAACAATATTTTCTGTGGAAAATATGTCTGATGGATGCTTCATTCTTGATAATGATTGCGTTTCTTTTCTACTGAATTGAGACTCTCTCTACCTATAACAACGACCGACTAAATGTGTCCATATCGAATAATCTGTCAAATTATACTTTGTCGACGGTGTGTAAAATGGGAAATTTCGCAAGGAATATATCGGGTAAGTGGTCTGTAATTTATAAAAAGTTAATAGCTCTCATAATCGAGCACAATTTCTTTTTGCATTATACATATGTAGGTGCGATAAATAATGCAATTATCTGAGATAGTCGCAGATAATCTGAATCCAAGAATGCATTTTGGTTCTGCTATGCCATATCCTTATTTAAAATGGATTTTAATTCATAATTCTACTTCTTATAAAAATAAAATCTTACCACTATTAGGAAAAACCGAAAGGACCACATTGCCCCTATGAAGCCACAAAATGAGACGAGGAATGTGATAACACCCATGACAATAAATATGACGAAAAAGAGTTTCATAACTAATTTTAAAGACTCATACGTATCTTCATGCAGATAAACTCGAATAAAATCTAAAGTCTTTTGCATAAATTCGGGTTGAAGAAGACCAATTGTTCCTATTATCATCAATAAGCATCCAGACATCTAGAGATAGGAAATTGGTAAATTTGTGCAGCTTATAGCAGAATAATATTGTTAAAGCAAAATTAGAACTTACCAGGAGTGTTGAATTGATGAAAATAAGCAAAATTTTCACTATTGAATTTATTACGGAAGTAATAGTCATGATAAAGTTGTTATAAACTCGTATACATTTGATTGTAACATGGTAGAATATGAGATTACGAGATTCTACCAGATTAACATGTCTATGCACGAGCCCGTAGGGCGAGTGTCCATAGATTGTTAATAGAGTTGAATGCAAAACGATGCATATTATGCACGCGTTGAGTAGAGAATAGGACTGTTAAGTGACCCTCTAATTCTATGGAAAATGACTTCCCTTGGATACGCAGAGCATACAGAGATTATGGAGTATCCAAGGGAAGTCTAAATTTCCATATTGGAGGGTCACTTAACAGTCCTATAACAGTATATAGTTGTTTTCTATCTTTGATTTTATATTCATTAAAAAATTCCTCCGTCTTTCTAGATTAACTGTGTACTTAGTTGATTCTCTATTGTTGAATATGTTTCAGCTTGTCAAAAGATAGATTTCGACTGTTCGACATGAAGTTTCTTAATATACTGACTACTGAAATCCATTTTGAATTAAAATTTGCAAATTTACACTATAATAGGACCCGACAAAATAGTAGTTCTGGTACACTCATATACTTGTCATAGTTGAACCCTTTAGAGCGCCATAGACATTTAAGTAACCATCCAATTCTTTGGAATTTTAGACTATTCAACTTGGATTACAATATTGATAATCTCTGTATTCTCTTCGTATCCAATGGGAAGTCTTTTCCATAGAATTGAAGGGTCACTTACTTAGAAGTAGTCCTATTTCATGGTATATTCTGTAAAATGGCTTTAATTTGACTGTTAAGTGACCCTCTAATTCTATGGAAAAAGACTTCCCTTGGATACAAAGAGCATACAGAGATTATGTAGTATCTAAGGGAAGTCTAAATTTCCATAGAATTGGAGAGTCACTTAACAGTCCTATTAGCGCATAAATTTCTATAGATTTCTAAAGTGTTTTAGTGTGCATAGAGATCGGACAATTTATTTTCTTTTGTCTGGAGTAGACACAACTGCTGTTTTCTATAGTAAGCGATGGCAATATTTAATTATAATCCATTGAAATAAAACCATCGATATTTCATTAGCGTTCTTAAATTATAGTGATATATTTAAATAAAAGAAAGTCCGATCTCTATGGGTGTGTGAATTTCCATATTTGAGTATAAATTTGCTATAATCCAAGTGAACATTGGTCATTGCCAACGCTGGGTTTTTTCTGCCAGTCAATTCCATATAAAGATAGAACTGTAGAAAGAAATTGAAAATTGAACATTTATAGACGGATAATATTTTAAACAGTAGTAAGAAAACAACTTCATATGAAAATAGAAGTACAATAACATCAGAATTTTAACCATATACAACTAACTAATAAATGTGCTAATTAGAAGTTTTTATAACGACTTAATAATGTGCGTAGTTAAAACTATTTTAAAAGCCTTTCTTGTGGCCCTCAACATAAAACTCATTGTAAGTTCCATTTTTGATACCACTGAATTCATTAACTTATTTTGTTACAAGAAGGATTGATAATTTAAAAT
>JAYMFX010276215.1:0-18124 GCA_036784945.1 Monocelis spectator
TATTCTGACCCTCAAATTAAAATAACTCATTAAACGGGCAGTTTTACATTTATGAATTTTATTTTAAAATTTTACAGACACATAGATTTAAAAATGGATAATATGCAAGTCTTATTGGATCAACTTCAACTTGAAAATCCAATAACAGCAGCTGAATTCGTCGATATTGACAGCCAGATATCTGTCTGCATAGCAGCGCAGAAGCCAATTCTATGATTATGTCAGTTGATTTCAGTAATGAAGATGACGACAAGGAAGATGACGAAATTCACAGCATTGAGGTAGAAATAACTTCTTCGATAACATCTTACTCCGCTGCTTTAAACAGTGCACAAGACATCTGGAATTTTTTGGTCCTACAGGGAGAGACAACGTTAGCAGGGAAGCAGCTGGAGCTTCTAAAAGGAATTGAGAGTTCAAAAATTCTCAAACCCAAGACACAGAAAGCCACAATCGAAACGTACTTTTCCAGAAAATGAAAGACTAATTTGTAATTATGTATAATTAATATTAATTATTTACTATTGTTGTAAATGTATTATATACAATACTGTTATGTTATGTTATTTTTTAAAACCCCTCTTAAGCGGCCACCCCGTTTAACGGCCAGAATATTTTTGTCCCTTGATGTTGGCCGTAAACGGGGTTTCACTGTATTCATAGAAAGAATAAAAGCTATATACCCAAATGTCAGAGAGACATAAAAAACATTACTTTGGTATGAGACTCAGATTTTGAGAAGTTGAACAAAAAATATACGCGAAATGTAACAACAGGAAATGTATGATTAGTTTATTCGTATAATATACATATGTATATCTATTCGTTTTTAAACCATTGCTCAAAACTTCTTCCGTTGTTTACGGTCTGACATCTTGGGCACAGGTAGCACTTTCGATCGATCAAGATTATTTTTCTGTGGTCTTGTTTCAGTGGTTTAGTTACTGTCGTGATTTATCATGAAAATTTATACAATATAATTTTATAAAGAAAAAATAGAGCCAGTTTATTCATTATCACACAATATATTTCGTGCTACCTCAGTATAATATAATATGTATGCTACAATATAATTGGCAGAAGAATGACGCAAGAAGGTACTTTACCAGGCCATATTTCTTGGTGTTGATTGATCTATGAAACGTTGTCCATGTCTTAGTATAAGGAAAATAAACTCTCATTGCATGCAAAATTTCAAATCATGCACTACCATACCTGTCTATGCTATAACATGCTTTCAACATTGTCTAAATTAAACGAGAATGGCCTAATTAGAGTGCTTTATACATGCTCAGGCGCCAGAACCGGTACCATGTCCCCGCACTGAACACC
Organism: Monocelis spectator; assembly: GCA_036784945.1. NCBI lineage: Eukaryota > Metazoa > Platyhelminthes > Proseriata > Monocelididae > Monocelis > Monocelis spectator. Next base: position 1,333 of record JAYMFX010276215.1, read on the forward strand.
TTCAATGAGAAGAACTTCTTAACGAGAATGCTATATTCTCTGCTTTCTGCTTAAACTATGGGAATTTCTGGATTTCAGGCGTCAGTAGAAAATTTATACATTGATAGAAGCATTAAAGCACGCTTGAATAAAGAGTGTCATTTTTGATTGACTCTCAATACTCGATTCCAGGAAGATACCATTAGAGTATATTAGTAGAACTAAAGAAATTACTATCGCTGCCACTGAAGGTTCAGTAAAAATCTCTAAGGAAATCTCAGTGCCTTTTAAAATCATAACTTTGAATGTGCTGTGTAAATTTATTATCTTCGTTTTTTAAATATTCATAGTTCACTTCAATGGTAGACATTTAAATTAAATTTAATGCTGCAATGTTATTTTTTACTTGTACTTATGCTGTTTATTTTATCCATTATTAAACTAATAATGCATTAATATAATTGGAACTTGTTATTATGCAAACATCATATTTAGGCTAATAAATATTCATCTTGATTCCTTAGGAATGTCATAAAAATAAAATATTGGCACTGGCACTGTAATATAATAATTTTATATTGTGTATAATACATTTTACTACATGATAATTAAATTTGTTTGCTAAAATGCTAAAATATAAGATTAGTATTAAAATATTCAACTCTGTTTTCCTCCATGGTTATTGATTTAAAAATTAGGTAAAAATTAAAGATTTTAACATATTACCCATTGTTTATATGGATTTGTGTTATGTCATAAATTAACATCAGCTTTGAAATATCTACCCATTTGTCATGTTTTGACATTTTGTTACTCTTATTTGCAAATTGAAATAATTAATCTGAACACCTAAATGGACCTTTTCATTATCAATATGTAGTTAATTATATTGTAAACCTTTTTAATCAAACATTTCCTATATTTTATAGATGGTCTGTGTTTTTTTGCACAATTAATTAAACAAACTAGAAATATATATAATCTCCTTAGATTATATTATTGCATTTAAAAAGGTTAATTCAAGATTAAGTTAGCTGAGAGATTACAAAGGACATTTATGTAATAAGTAATCAATATCCTAATATATAGAGGTGATCTGGTACAAGTCTCTTAGGTATGTGTTTACTCTAATTTGTATGATACCATGTTTTCTATTTTTAAGAATTTAATATTTAATTGTTTTACTATTTAATATTTACTGTTTTAATATTTTTGATAGCTACTGTTGATCATATCAGCCATGCTTTGTCCATTAACTAAATAATTTAACCATCCAAAGTTTTCTCATAATAAATAAATCTTATTGTTCATGTAATTTGTGTTAAGTTAATAAAAAAGTTTGATATTTTTTGAAATACCTAAATATATTAATTCAATAGTCATCCTATATTATATATAATTATTAACTGTTATTTCATTAATTGTTGTCCAATTTTCCAATGGGGCTTGGATTTTGTTGAGTCCAAATCAATCGCAGTTTGATAACTTCCTTTATAAATATAATGGATGCAAATATAATGCAATATCAAATGTAATATTATTAATTGCTCAACCAAAAATCCATTCACATTCATCAATGAAATGAAAAAGAACGTTTAAGCATGCATAATATGTTGGTCGAGTTTTCCCCATGATATATTTTTTGTCCATAGTGGTCTTTGAGCAGTTCATTTAATCCATTAGATGAAATATAATTTTTATTGATTGTTCTCATATTGTAATTAATGTTATCTGCTAATCATAATAAAAAATGATCCCCAAGGTTTCATTTTCAACGTCTGTCTTTGTATAATTTCAAAAGTGGCATTTCATCTGCACTTATACCAAATCCTGGTCTATTTAACTCAGTTAAAATAATAGCCATCTCAACCCAAATGCATGATCCAATTCTTTCAGGTGTGTCAAACTGCACTGATAATCGCTTGTGCAATGAATAATTACTGCTTTGCTTCAATTTTTGATGAGTTGTTGAATAGATAGTTTTTGTATTCTAATTTTCCAATTGAAGATGTTTTCCCCAAATCTGATATGATTACTTAGATTTTTATTGTGCCAAAATTATGTTAACTCCAGTTTGCCTATTCACCAGAATTCTTTTCTTTTTGGAATCACATGTCACTAGTAAAGTAATGTGCCAAATTACAAAATTAATACATTTTCTGATCATTTATTTTATCAAAGAAAATATTGTCCCTGTGTTGGACAAATAGTTTTAAGCCAATTCATGGTGTGAACTTTACAGATGTATCCAGAAATATTTGCTTTACATCTAGAGTCAGTTTGTCATCTATCTACAAACAAGCACCTTATATACATCTTTTGGCATTGCTTATGGATCTTAATAACTCAACCACTGTTTTATTTTTTAAATATTCAAGTGTGAGTTATTTTTAATATTTTCATCTGACATTCTGTGGCAATTCAGAGGAACATTGGTATTTTAGAGATCAGCCATGCAAGATTCGGTAAGTGGTCAAACCGAAAGCACACACTCTATGCACCTTCTTTATCAGTGATGTATTTTAAATATGCAGCAGATATCCATTGGTCATGAAGGACACTAGGGATGCTACAGTTAAGATCTGTAGTTTATTTGTTGAGGGCATGCACCTCTGGAGTAAATTAACCTGTTGCTTATTTTTGTAATTAATGGATTTTAATTTAACATAATGACACATAGTCAGTGAATTTGAGGTACATGTGTGAACAGATACAACAAATCAGTATGTATAACAATGAATGCTTAGGATAAATGGTAAAAATGTCCTAACTGATGCAGAAATGTCCATTGTTTTAAACTAACATGTCATTTTAACTTACAAAAGTTATGAGTTCATTCTTACATGATTCAGTAAACTCCTTGAATATTCTAAAATGTTCTGCCATTCATTCACAAACATTTTTTAATAGCAGAAGGTCAAACTAACTGATAGAAAATGCCTGAAACTGCAAATTAAATAAATATTGTGATCACCAGTGGAAGTTCCAATAAATTTTATTAATAAATCTTGAAATTGTTTCACATTTACATAACCTTACCTGACAAATGTATTGAACAATCCAAGTATTTTTATTCTTCAGCAATAAATCACATTGCTTTCAGTTTTAGTGATTTCAAATCCTATAGAGTAAGCATCTCATAATCTACCCCTTAGAATTTAATATCCTGACGTAATTGAAGATATCTGATGTTCTCTAAAATCGATTATTCAGATACCAGATAAAGCAAAATTTAGACCTTGTGAAAAGTCATGAGCAAGTTATGTTTCATATAGCAGCTTGAATCAGCAAGGCTACATCTTTTGACATGGAGTGGAAATAAAGTGGTCATTTGATTCCCTTGAAATAATCTAGCTTATTATGTTATACTAAGTTACATTCTACTAGTCAATGTTGTATTTAGAGATCAGCCTGTCCATACATCATAAAGAAAAATATATCATCATTAAAATTATACACGGTTTACAAAATATTGGACAGAGTAAGGTGGCACATTACCTTAAATCTGTATAATTCACTTTTTAGATGTCACAACTACCTGTCAGGCGTATCAAAAGAGACTTTTTATTTCGAAACACTATGAATCATTCATTACCAGATAATACATTGAAATGTGTAGCAGACTCCAGCGATAACCACATAAACAACAATGAGAAGGAGTCAAAAACCAGATCACCGATTCACTATGAGGAAAATAATAAGAAACTAGCTATCACAAAAAATATTGATAAACAACATCCTTCCGAATCATTAGCTGTCGAAGATACTAGGAAAGTGATCTCTCCTAAAATTATTGTATCACCAAAGGCTTTAAGTAAAGAGATTACATCATCGAGTCTTGTAAAGGAAAGTACCAATATACCTTTTAAAGATGGTCAAGTTAAACATGTTCAGCTGAATGATATAAAAGCAGCAGCTAATCCCTCTATATCTCATGTCAATGAATATGAAGATGACACAAGACAAATTATTTCTAAGGAGGACATAATTGATAATAATACTCAGTTGAATAGCTCTCTAGAGAAAGGCGAAAATAATGTAGAAGTTGATGCTGATGATGACGCCATTTCACTGTTTGCAGGTTCGGATTTTGAAGATAATATGGAGCACACTGATTGTATTTCTGAAAATGTAAAGATAACAATTTCATCTAAAGAAGAAGATCCAAGAAATTTGAAGCTAAAGCAATCGCCAAAGAAGACAACGCCTTTGGTTAAGAAATTAGGTGAGGTGACATCTTCACAAGCCAGAAAAGCTCAACCCATTGGTAGATTACCAAATATTGAAGCATTTTCTCTGCAGAATGAAATGGACAATGGGTTTATCAGTAAGGCTATTATTGACGCATGCATTTTTCCAGATAAAATACTTTTGAGCGATAAGGATGTTGCATCTCTTATTAAAATAAAACCCTATTTCAAAACTAGAAAAACATTCAATGAGCATCAAATTGGAAAGGATTCTACAAGTTATCATGACAAATATTCTACTGCCGATCAGTTTAATGCTAAACATTCAAATAAAGATGTTAGAAATAACAACATGTCAGATTCTAGAGATGTTCTTCCAAAAAGGACATTTATTCAAAATAATTCAAAAATATCATCTAATTCGGGTTATCAGGAGCATTCCATGATTAATCCGTCATCAGAAAAGCATAGAGGTGCCTATTTAGATCCAAAACCTTATGCCATGCGTGAGTCATCTTCTAATATAAAAAGAGCTAGTAATCCCTATGCCCAGAGATATCTCGAAACTGTGCATCTAAGGGATAATGCGCATTCAAGTAACCCGCCAACAAACTTCTCTTCTCCTATACCACCCTTACTTCAAACTCCCGTCAGTAGACAAACTTCCAGCAATGCATTCAATAATTTATCACTTAATGAAAGAAAACGCAAATTAGAAGTAGAAAATACTCCAATCAACAAGCCACGTCGTATATCAGATGATAGATATTCGACTAATTATGGCAGTGAAAGTCTGTCATCTCATTTCCCGACCAGGCCCAATAAAAATTTGTCAAATAATGCTGAAAACATCGAGTCGTTTCTTCAAGGCTTTCCAAAGCAAGATACTGACCTCCGCTTGGTGTATTTTAATCCAGGGAGCAATTCCGCTCCCCTTGATATCAATGAAAGCACGAGTATGTTATTTTTTAATATATCTACTTACATGTATGTCTATTTATCTTTAGTTAAGTCCAATTTCGAGGTATCACTTTAATAACGCATCTTAGTAGTGTGAAGCCGATCAAAGTAATCTGAATGTAGCTTTTTTATAAAAATCTTTTTATTTTAGAAATAAACTCTGAATCCACTCTTAGGATTACTTACATAAGGAATGATATAGATATGGAGTCTCCTAAATCATGCCTAAACTATTCTGCACCTGATCCTGTGGTAGCACCCCAGAAATATTATACATCTGACCCTGTGGTACCATCCAAGAAATATTCTGAACCTGTAGTATCACCCCAGAAATATTATACATCTGATCCTGTGGTACCATCCAAGAAATATTCTGAACCTGTAGTATCACCCCAGAAATATTCTACACCTGAACCTGTAGTATCACCCCAGAAATATTCGACACCTGACCCCGAGATATCACCTCAGATATATTCTACATCTGACTCTGAGACACCACCAGCCCTATTGCCCAATCCGCAAGATTTGTCTCGTAAGTGCTCATAAAATATTGACGATTTTGTGCTACCCAGAAAGTGTAAATTCTTATTTCCACCATCTTTATCGTAAAACCTGTCTGTTTTTTAAATTAACCCCAATTAATTTTAAGTTGTGATTTTGCCTGAATAAAGCCTTTCTATAGTTTTACAATTCTTTAGATATTGAAAAATTTATTTCCTATACTTTGTTTCAGTGAAAACAGTAGTTAGGATAACTTGGTATATGTAGATGGTTTTGTATTGGCAGCGATCCGGTGTTTGAGCCCGCTGGTAACATAAAACCATCAATATTCGTTTTTAAATTTTATAGAGTCAACACTCTTCCTTTTCTATAAATTTCAGAGTTTAATAACTCAAATGAGTCAACTGCCATCAACCCATTCGCGACATCTGGATTCCGCAACGTGATTGTTACCAGTCCGAATCAAAGTAAGATATGTTTATACTCTTGCATTGTTATTAGACATTGTGATGGGTCGACAGAGCAATACCCAATGTGTTGTTATATTTGCGAAACTTTCTAATCAGGATGAATTACTTTCAGGTATTTCCGACCATAAATCGTCTGTCAAACCGCCACATTCCTCCAATCCATTTCTATTGAAAACAAAATGTATTTCAAACGTTTCTACCGCGCCATTATCATCATTGTCAATCTCTCAAACTGTGTATCCAAAAATTTCTGGAGGTTTTCAGTCGGAGCTTTTGTCCACGTCAACATCTCTTGGCTCCTCGTTAAACGCGAACACTCCGATAATGTATTCCGCTGATCCTCTAAATGTCAGTTCTAGAAGTACTGATGCTGGTGATACTCCACCGTTCTGTCATTCCATTTCTAAACCTACGAATCTAGACTGGTCAGATAGAATTGACAGAGCAATCTCGGAGCGTCGCTTCAGAGAGTAAGATTCAGTCAGTTACTAAAACTCCGTAATTAATAATTGTTAATCTCTTGGCTGATTGATCTCTTGGTCCGTGTAACAACTCAACTAAATTCCAGTTGAGCAATGTTTTAAACACGAAAACCTTAATAAATTAGTCTTTCGCAAATCTTTCGCGTGTATCTCAACATGTGCACAAACCTTTAATCTATTACCTATACTCAGAGAGTGTAGATAATACGAACGTATTATCAGATTTTAGAGAGGAGGGGCTCTTTGTTGTAGAAGTAGAATTTGACTCTGGGAGATTGAAAATTAGTGGAAAATTAATTAATCTTAAAGATCAACAATTTTATTAAACAGTTTATTAAAAACAGGTAAGACACCACCTATAGATAGTTTATAGAATTCCTCTTTCTCTAAAAGAATCACTAGCATCCCTTTAATATCTAAAACTATATAGATTAATGCTCAGAACTTAAAGTCTAAATCTCTTAAAAGTTAATATTTGACACATATGTCATATTCAACAGTTAAATATGTGTTTGCCCCTCATCAGTATTCAGTTAGATTCACTTTCATTATTATTATTATGTGGGTTTTACGAAATATTATATTATTTACCAAGATAAAACCTTTTTCAATTAAAGAACAAACCGAAGTAGAATCATTATATCATTGATATCTCTTTAGTTGTGTCAACATTGCTCGCGAAGCTTCAAAACGAACTGAATTGGGAACTATTAAAAATAAACCGTTTGGTGAAAAAGAGCTCTCCGATTTAGTTTACCGGCTGGGGCATGAATTCTTGGACTATCATAGTGCGGTTCTCACCGCCTGTATCGAGACTCACCCCAGCACCCGAGTACTCACTATGCTTGTGGATTTGATTGAAAATCATTATTCTGGTCTGGCTCAAGATCAAGAGCTGGTGAAGACTATATACAAACACTTTTGCAAAGTCTTGGTCGCTAAGAATTCGTCATCTAAGAATTATTTTGAAATATTGGAGAAATTTATCATGTAAGTTGTTACAAATATGCTTTAGGAGAATATTTCAAGTTGTTAATAAACATTTTAAATGACGCTCAATAATATATTACCTTACATTTTATTTCAGTGCATTCAGTGCTTTGGGTCAGTGGGAGAAAATCTGGACTATTTTAATACAGAGCAATTTAACCCGATTAACGCCCAGTAGTTTCATACTAGTCACTTCTTCATTGCTTGAACAAGCAGACCTCTCTAGGAATGCCAAACCGTCTTGGTATAAAACTGCTGTTCAATTTGCAGCCGTATTCTCTGAAGAAGATGTTGAAAAATCGGCGCAACTTGCACCAGTTATTGCTCAATTGTGGTTACGCTGCATCGAAGTTGATCTGGCAGACTTTTTAGCCATCTTAGGAGGCTTTCCCGACAAACCTCTGCTGCCTCAAGTGAAAAATAATCTGCTTGGTTAGTTTTAATAGGATACTATACTGGCTTTATGCATAAATATGCATTAGTTAATTGTCACTATCATGTCATAGAGAATAATTAAAAGCATTTAATATAAGCTCAACATGAAAAACAAGTCTATTCCTGTAATTGACATCCGATGTAAACTAATCATCTAAAAATATTATTAAAATATTATTTTTAGATGAATTAGAGGGTTTGGTGGTACAATTTATCATGGATAATGAATATAAAAAACTCATCTCACTAATCCAAGCTGGCTCCGAATTACTGGACGATCTGTTGGAAGTTTTTGTGAAAGGATTTTCCTTACTGGGTGATGATATGTCTACGAGCTTTGAGCAATTTGTGGAATTAGTTTCGGCCATAAGTGAGTCATTTGTTGTTCCTTTAAATCATAAAAAAATGGAAACCGTTGAAGTAGTAGGAATAATAATCTTAATCCGAAAAATACGTTCGAGAATTTTTCGTCCACTTAATTACTACATCATTTCGATGGAAATTTAGATAATGTTTTTAAGGGATTCGTCATATTTATTATAATATTTCATTTCTCTTACATCGTTTTAGATTTCAGCAATTACTTCAGTCTATGGTGCGGCTTCCTCAAGGATGTTGGCTACATTCTGTTAAAGAATCAAAGTGATCGCTATTTGTGGCGTCAAGTAATGCAAATATATTCGTGCATTACTCGGGGTGTCTTGCTGGACTGTCCATCCAGCAAGAAATTCATACCGGCCGATGCGTTTCTTTTAAATCTGGAAGCTATCATCAAATCAAAACAATTTGAAGCAGCTTTTCTACAAGTTGAAAGTAAATAAATTTTCCTTATAGAATAATTGTTTCAATGACATCGTATGTCCAACTGTACAAATGTTGCACAATAATCTCTGTTAGTTGTTTATCCCCCTGTTTTGTGTTATTCATGATTGGCTAGTTAGATATAAGATTATTTCATTTTTTCTCTCCTTTGTAGAATGGCAAACTTATATCGAGACAGTATCAAACCAAATGATTTTGAATCGAATTGCACTACTTTTAAAAGAAATGCTTAATTACTTTCTTCAGTCTATTTCGGATGTTTTAAAAGCGGAATACCTGTTCTGGCTACTTATCAAATGTGTTACAGGTAGGCATTTTTGTTATTTATAAATGTTTCTAATCTATTATCAAAAAATCATATTAGCTAAAAAAAATCATCATCATATGTTATTATCTATAACCCATCATATTAACATGTGAAACGGAAAAATAACTTAATTTTCATAAATTGATAGGATTCAATTATGTAAGTACTACCACTAACTAAATAATATTCTACAGTTACTCATTTGCTAGTCTGTGTGTAAACCTTTTTAAATCTATATTATATTAACTTTGGATTAACAGTAAAAGGAAGGAAGTAGATTCTTGTATAATTTGTTTTTTTAATGTTAGTTAGACAATATTCATAAAACTGTACAAATGTATTTATAAATAGTTTTTTATCTATTCTAGAAAATTCAATTGATCAAGAAAATGTTGGTAAGATATACATATATATCGCATCTTTGTTATTAAACATTCTTTTTTGTATGTATTGTTCAACATTTAAAATTATAAAATAAATGTTATGTACATGCTTTAAATCCTAAAACCTAAAATGAACATTAATATTGTATTTTATTATATTTTGGCAGTCACTATCACTAATATGAGTACTATATCTTCAAATTAGGAACTAATCATTCAAAAGAATTCATACCATGATTTATCCATCAACTTTTATATAACTCACAATTAGCTAGTGCACATTTGCACAATTGCTGGATTTATAAAACAAATTGGAATTATTTATTTATATTTAATATTCATTGATATTTATGTGAATTTAAGAAATCTAATATGAAATGATAAACCAAAATATTTTAATTGTTTATAAGTATTCCAACAGTCATTTTTTTTATATCATATTATTGTCACTTTTAAATAATTGTTAATTTGACAGATTCAATTCCATACATGCAGGGATAGTGACTCAATGTTACTGATTATTGAGTAAAGAACTCAGTATACCACCTTAATGTCCTACCTAACATTCACCAAACTTTTCGAAAGGTGGGATTTAAATTGAGCCATATGATGATTTCGTTTTTATTGAAACTTCCACCGATGATTTTCTTCATTATGAATGTGTTGGCTTCACTTCAAATCATAGTGATTTTCATTTGTTTAGGCAGTTGGGCAATGTCACAAATTTCAAAATTAGTTTGAGCGACCTGCTATGTAACTGCAGTACTGAACTGTCGTTGCTATTGAGTTTCTAGAGTGCTTTTTAAATCGATCAAGACATGTATTAAAATCTAATTACAATATGGGTATTCAGAATTGAACAAAAGTCACAACGTCTCAGTCAGCATGTCTCTTAAGTATCAGAATATTGTTGGTCAGTTTCCACATTCTGTCTTTTATTAGACAAAGTTATCAATTTGTAGTGATATAACATTGTTGTTCTCATATATTCACTATATTCTTCATCAGTACATCAGCTTCTATTCTGGATAAGTTTTGGACTTGATTTCAGAAGAATTTCAGAGACGTTTATCAACAGAACACATCATACCTAAACTTCTAATTGTACATACTATTTTTTTCAGTTGAGTCCAGGAATCATCTAACATTTGAAAACAGATTTAAATTACATATTAGAACATTGATTAATACGATGTTGAAAATTGCATTAAAATTATTATGCCATATCTCCATGGTTATCTCATTATGGGTCAATTTAGATTATGTGCACTATACTTTATAATGTACCAAACTTCAATAAAGTAATCGTCATCCAGCATTCTTCTCAAGCAACACTGCTATAGCGATCAATAGGTACAACAAAAGATAATGCAATTCTAAATGTTCTAACAATGCTGGGTTTTGGTTAGTGGAGAACCATATCATACTTTGTAACACCAAATCAATATTTCTTTACAGTGACTGCTGTTGAATGATATGTTAAAGAATTATCCCAATCGCAATTTCTGAGAGTTAGGGATCAGTTCTATGCATGACTTATATACATACATACATTGATGTACATAATGTGGTCTTCCTATAAAGAATTCACCATATTAATCTCTGTTACCATGAAATAAATTTTTATAGTGTATCGGATGTGTATATTTAGGATGTTAAATTAGCCCTCAGTTGTTCAATCGATGATTAAGTTAATAATCAGCTAAATCACGACGTACGTTCTGTTATCAGTACTTCAACCGATGAGTCACTAAAGCTACGAGGGGATTTAAATAACTTGGTCAATTTAAATTGATCAGGTGCATAGAGTAAACTATTTACTCTATGATCAAGTGTTATGTCATGATTAAGTCAGTCAACAGAAGGGCTTTCAATTAGTTTTCTTAGTCATGTTTTAGATGTATGGATGCTTTAGATAAGACTTACACGTATATTTAAGATTTTTTTTTACGATATTCTTCCAAGGCATTTTCTATTTTTCATAAAAATGAAGTACCCAAAATGCAACAAATGCAACAAAAAAATCATCGGTTAAACAGCAGAGCCAACCACAATTTAACGATTTACGTCTTGGAGCTATTTGGTCTAATAGTAGTAATCAACGACTAATTCAGTCATTAATTGAACAACTGAGCCTAGGCTTTATAACTCCTGATCATGAATTGACTTCTGCAGAAGTGATTCAATGATCCTACATGTCTTTAATGATTGACAGTATTTGTCAACCAATTAGGAGACTCCCTGCGTTGTGGGGATGGTAGGCCTACCGTTGGTATAAACGGTAGAGTTTTCAGGGAAGTGAAGTGAATAAAGAACCTGTCAATAGTGTCTACTCTACAAAGCAGGAATAAGGTTATTCAGAGTTTAAGATGTTAGATTTTAGGAAGAATTTATTAAACTTGTGGATGTATGTATACTGTAGAACCAATTTAAACATTTCTATTCATTTGGAACGGTTGAACATTTTTGCTGCGAATTTGCTTTATTTCGTCTCCGAATCTGGAATTCGTGCTTCTCTAATCTATGTCAATGATCGAATTACGGAAATGGGGAACACCTACTTTCTACTTTCAAACGGATTTCACAGATAAACTCAACAATGTTCTTACTGAAGACAGGTGTCATTAGCCACGCAGCTAGTGATGACTGGCTGTGATTAACTCAGCATCTTTCATTTCTTGACTAAACATTTAAGACCAGTATTGAATTTGCTGGTTGTTTTTTTTACTGTGTCGATGGTTTAGATTTAGCCAATTGGTTTTACATTAACAGAATGAGACACCAAATTCCACTGCATCATATACTATGTTCATATTCAACATATCATAGCAATATCAGCTTGTATCAGTTACTGCCAGTGTATTCGAGTAATCGAGAGTTGAAAATTTAGAGAGACCAGCTCTTAAAGAAATGATTTAAAATGTTGCATACAAGGAGTCTTGTCACATTCTTATACATGCACACAAAGTTTCATTAATATCGCTGCCAGTATTCTTCTTTTGTAAAGAACTTTTATATGATCATAAGTAGTCAATGAAGCAAATGAATCAAATATAAGAGAGTTAGTTAGCTCAAATTCCCCAAAAATTAAAAAACACAATCTGTTATCTTAAATAAAAAATATTAAGAAAACTTTGCTGAGCTCACAAATGTTTTTTTTTATCAAAAAAGATTATATAAGGAGGAAAATTAGTTGGAAGAAGACTTTATTCAACTGAGTAAAAAATAGATTCACTAGCTTTACTGGTTAATTTTCTTTATTTAAGCTATCTGATTGCATTTTAGTTTTTTTGGGGGGGTTTGAGCTGACTCTCTTTGGTTCTTAGCTTTGTGCACCATAAACATGCAAAATAAAATTGACTGGTTAGTCAACATTAAACTAAAGCATAGTGAGCTAAAGATTACCTTTTATTGGCAAAGAATATTTGTTGGGTTTCATATTTATCTAACTTCTTTTCTTCATAAACAATATTTGAAGTTGGAGACTCTTGGGATTCTAAACTTCATGTTTAACCCTAACCCCAATAGTTTCAACCTTTGAGTGAAGAATTGGAATCCTCCCTCACTATAATAAATATTTATTTATTTTGGTGCTGTTCTGACCACCACGTTGGGATTAAAATGTTGAACTTAGCGCTAAAAGATGGACAACCTTATTTGAGTAAAAGTCATGGAATCTGATTCTGCTCGATTTTTTCATTTGAATATAACATCAAATATTTGGGAGACCCCACGTTAAAAGCTCCTCTACATACACTGACTATGCAGCGGGGTTAAATATTTGTCATTGTAGGAAGAGAAGCAAAACATCGTCTGTGCCTTTTCATTCATTACCTGCTCCATATCTTTCTCTGTGAACTATCTAATACGAGCAACTACACGGTGTCTTATCCATTTTCCCAACATTAACATATGTTTCATGGAATAAACGTGCCGGACGATTTGTCATTACAAATCAAAATGGGTAAAGGGGAGAAATGGTATAGCATTCCATATCAATAGCAACTTCTAGCAACAATAATACAGAAACACAATTATTGTCAAGCATCGAGTTATTTAACCACAAACCCATGAAATCCATCAACATAAAAAGATTTATGTTGATGTTTACAATTCACCAAGAATGGATATGATTTATATTTATTTTAAATGCTGTGATCAATTTGATTTCAGCCATACTTTATTGTTTTATTATAAACACATATTTAACTATATATATAGTATGTGATTGTGACTGCTAAATAATAAGCAAAACTTATTTTATTATTTAAAACAATTTTTACCATTATTTACAGGCATACAAAGTTATTACAACAGTGTCGTTTTGAATTGCGCCAAATCTGCTCAGTGGAATAAACTGGCGCATAATCTTATTCAAAAAGCAATCGGCTTTGCTCTACCTAAGGATCTTAAATTGGTGCTTCAAGCCTATCCTCTGAGAATTCTTATAGTTTCATCGATTCAGAACAAGAATACTGAATTAGTTGATTTATTGAATCTTCTTGATCGGGGTCAAAAAGCTTTCATCTATGAAAAAGAAACTGTTTTCGATGACCATTCTTCTGATCTTTGTATTCCTAGTGACGCGTCTGTAGAAGAAATCAACTTGATACTTTATGGCTTTGCGGTTAATTTGAGGGATAGGTTAGTCGAATTCAACAAGGATGGTGTACATACTCAACTCTTAAATTTGTGCAAAGTAACAATCAAACCGAAAGATGTTGGTCATAGAGATCCCCAGTTTCTGTCTTACACGAATATTTTAAGTACGAACAGCGAGTTGCTGAAGCGTATTCACAGCGCTTTAACCAGGCCCTCAATTTTGAAGTATTCCTTGCGCCCAATTAAAGAACATGAGACCATAAAACTTAATGAAATGGAGTTATATACTTGCATTTATGAAACCTTTAAAATGTAAAGTAGCTGTATTTATTTTGTGTATTTTTGTAAATGTTTTCTGATGAATATTTGTGCATGCGGTATTGTATAGATCATTCTTGTTTATTTTATGTTCAAACATTTTTATTGCTTTATTGAATACGACTTTGAGCAATCTAGATTTTTTTAAACTGATAAGCTGTTGAATTATGATGTGTAAATATGAATTAATCTTATATTAAAATATATACACTAAGTCTATTGATATTGATATGTGTAAAACTAACTGACAGGCCATGCCTATACTATTTAATATATGTGAGGTAAGTAAAATCAAACAAAAAAGAAGACGTGGATTTTTTGGTACACTCTAATGCTTGATTTTTCACAAAAGCTTAACCCTTTGAATCTGCAAGTCTTCAAAAGTTTTGCTTAAAAAAAATGAGTTATCTATTGTTAGCTCGATTTAATATTTGAAATAAGAAAAGTAATCAATTAATATGACATGCAATATCGATTTATATAAAAAATAATTTTTGCTAGAACCATTAAAACTTTATTTATACACATGGTTTACAAATGTCTGTTAATGGGCACCTTGTTAATGTACGAGGCCAAGTCTCCCATGGTGTCTGTGTAGTCGTCACAATCTTGAGCTGTGCCACTCTTGCATCCTTTACCTTTACTGTAGGCAGAACATCTGGGCTATCATCTTCATCGTCATCTTTGCACTCTGGTATGAAGTAGCTTGTTGGCAGAGAGCAGTCAACCTTCCTTATCTCAAATTAAATAGAACCATACAACTTATTCGATTTACTGTGGTTACAGCTGGAAGTTCACGTCATTAACAGCTTCTTCATCGTCTTGCCTTGAAACAGTGTTGTAGGTGTCACATCAATCTTTCATACACGACAGTCTGCTAATAAGTCTATCTGTAGTAGACTTTTAAAGTTTTGAGGATGTCACGTTTGAAAATTGATTTATTTCAGCAGATGTATGAGCGAAACAAATATCTTAGAAACATAGTACAAATGTATTAAAATGGGTAACTAGTTGAATTATTGATTGTGTTTATAGAGCATGTTTAAGCAGTTTAATACAATTTTTCCAGCAGGGCAGTTCTGGCCTTCTCGAACTCCCCATAAACCAGTGTTCCTGGCAGCATAAGGGAGGCTGTGGAGGACATGGTTGCAGTTCTGCATAATACTGTTGAAAAGTTTGTCGTCGTCTTTGTTGCAAAGAGAAGATATGCATATTAGGGCCGCAAGGGTTTAGTAGCTTAGACGTTTAGTCTTGCGTAGGAAAGCTTGATGTACATTTTGATATCTGTCTGTCCATGTGGAAGTTTATTTAGAGTTTGTTTGTAAAGTGAGAATATTACTCCAATGATGTTAGTTCTATTGGTCATAGAGATGTATTTTTGATTGGTGGTTGATTACCTTTATATTGGTTGCCATGATTTCCTTGAATTTTCGGGCATTGAATTTTCTGTAATTGTATATTCTCATGCCGTCTGCATTGCTTTGGAATTCAGAAAGATGTGCTTCGCTAGTTTTGTGGAGTTTTTTTGGACTATAATTTTACCTATTTGGGATGCTACTTCAATATTAGCTTTGATATTTGCGATTCACGTCATTTTCATGGAAGATGATATTCTAATTTCGATCGAGTATGTAAATTTTGATAAATATTTTAAAATATGTAAATAAAAACAGCTGTAACGTACAAGGATTTATTGCAAATAAAATAAAAATTCGCCAGACCGGTTTCAATAAATTACTTCTTCAGTGGTGAATAAATTTAATAATTATGTAACAATTACAAATTATCAAAAAGTGAAAGAGTAAACATGGAGATTCTTGCAGATGATTAACGCAAACAGATAATAATAAAGAGAACGCTTTCTATCTTTAGGATACGCCAATATAATCAGGTTAGAAAGAGAATCAGAGTATATTATAGCGTTTGGTGACGCCGCCTGAATAGCATAAGTCAAAGCCATGAGCTCGGCTAGCACAATTTCAGGGTGATTAAAAATTGCAAAAGCGATTGTCTTTCGACGTAACAAAGTTGTAAAATTTTTTCTCTCGAAATATATAATCAGGGGAATAAATGTCCTTTACAATGTCCAAAAGAACGTGTCCAGAAATACTGCTGCAACCTTTTGCAAGGTCGCATCAGTATACAAAATTTTAGATGGGTCTAATCGGCGAGTCTGCTCGACGTGACTTTTATAAAACGTGTTTAACACTAGAAGGGCGAGAAAATCGGTATACCTAGAACGGCGAGAAGCGTCATATGACGTAATTTGTTTTTTCCCATTTTTTTGGCATTTTTTTATACATTTATACATCAATATCACTAGAAATATGTTTGTCGCATTATTATATGAAGT
>JAYMFX010276326.1:0-15817 GCA_036784945.1 Monocelis spectator
AGGAGTAAGGGTTCTTGGATATTCAACTCCTGAATGATAATAAAAATAATAAGTTTATGAAATTACATTATACCTATATTATACGTTATAATATAACGTATTATGATTCACTAAGCCTGCAGGACTCTTGAAAATGGCCGGTTTTTTAAAGACTGGAAGCCTACATAAAAAGGTCCATAAAGTATACACGAACCGCACAGACGAAGTTCCCTGAATTAGTTACCAAACTGGATAAAAGACTTTTCAAGAAAGTCCAGCGTATATGGAACACATCTTTCAGCAACACTTCCCACCGCAGTCGGACATCATCGCAACTTGAGAAGCAGTCAAGCATACCAGATCTCAACACTTAACGATTACAACCAAAAGAACTTCTTGGTACGCATGCTATTCACCAACATATAGGTCAATTTTAAAATAAAGCTTATCTTGTCTTATCTTATCTAATCTTATCTTATCTTATCTTATCTTATCTTATCTTATCTTATCTAATCTTATCTAATCTTATCTTATCTTATCAATTTGCCAGACTGTAAAAAATATTGAAACACAAAAATATATTAATAAAATTATTAAAAGAGAAAATTTTATTTTTATTTTAATTATTTTTATTCAGCAGCTTTCTTCGACACTACTCGTTGTTGAAGTTGAAGTAGATTCATGACCATATTTATCGATTGGTCATCAATGCGCATTGTGACAGCCGTAGCTTTAGGTACAATTATATCACCAAATTTGGGGAAAACTCGACTGAATTCTTCCAACAATATTAGTCTTGGGCTGAGCTGCAATTTCATAAGAATAGTTGCATATAGCTTCCTGCCAACTACTGTAAATAATTGTCTGTTAAAAGAACCAAAAAATGGTGTTAATGAAGTCATAACAGCTGAAATGTACACGATTAACTTAAAAACTTTTATACAAAACTGTTATAATTATATTTACCTCAGCTGATGGCACTTATATTAAAATCAACTCTACAAGGAGCTCGTATTTTGTAGAAACAACTTCCACTTCATCAACATGACTACCACTATTTCTGGACAATTGTTGCCGTTTGACAATTATTTTTTATCGTAATTTTGTCTATTTTCCTTAAGAATTTCCTTTGCGCAGATTTTGTGTTTCTTTAATAATATCAATAAAAATTTTCTACGATATGTAAATTTCAGCAAATTTAATTTGAAATGATTGAAACGCACACACATCTGGATAAAAATGATTTATTATTCGGTCTACGCGAAAGTTAAAAACATACATTAATTAATTTGATAATATATTGTATATATAATAACATAGTTACTACACGAACACTATTCTAAATCATGTGTGTTTCACGTTAGCACGCGTGTGCATTTTACTTGAACCCCACATATACTATACGCACATTACGTGAATCAGTTTAGATTTAGTCGTGCCGAAAATGTTCGCCAACCGAAGTAATTGGGGTTATAGACATATAACATACCTACATATTTGGTATATCACCCAAAAAATTCCTATTAAAATTTGCTTAAATTTTGGATTTCGAATATTTAGAGCCATATCCCAGAACGGCAGTCAAAATTTCTTCTATTTTTTTACCAATAGAACGCAGTCGACTAAGGGCGCCTTAATCTTTGATGGTGTCGGTCTGGAATATGGATCTCAGTATTCATGATTACCTCTCCAAATTTACATTTTCAAATGCGAAATTTATAAGTATAATCAATATGTTAAACATACAAAAATCAAGTACCGATGTGTAGTCTTTTCTGCTTTCAAATTAAAATATTATTTTTATTTTTATTTTAAAACCATATTTTTTTGTTTTAAGACAGTAAGTTGAAAATTTCACAATCTACACGAAAATTGTCCAACAGGACAGGTCGATATAAACTTAAAATTATTGTCAATTAATCTTCTGTTAGGATTTCTAATATAAGTAGAGATTAAACTTTGTTGTTTTTTTGCAAATAAAACAATACTGAAATTTCCAAATTACCAATTAGTTAACCTTTCTACATAGTATTCCTCTAATTATCAATAATATCAATAATGATAACATCTACAATTCTACAAAGTATTCCTCTAATTATCGGCTTTTCGTATAAACAGAAAGTAAATAATTGTATTCAATCTTAAATTTTGTTAAGGTCAAGGATAAGGACATTCACAATGTTTTCTTGTTATTACTAAAATAGTTATATTATGGGAAAGATGGGTGTTTTAGAATTCTTTAAAATATAACAGCGTTCTATGTGTTTTATTAGCTCACATATCCACATACATATCTTCAGTTCACTATTTTGCTAATGTATAATTATTCAACAAGTTATAAAACAGGCATAAAAATACTAAAATGCTCTGTCATTTTCAATAAATATCTTTATATTTATAATAGTGCCAATTCATATTACTCAAAAACAAAATAGAGAGATACCTATTAAACAATTACTTTGGTAGTTGATAATATAGTACCAAATATTAAAAATGTTATTTTTAGGCTAATACTTTTTCTTTTACTAGATTAAGTTTACTACTAAATCTTAAGTTAGAATTAAGATTTATATTGTTTGCTAAAGTTTAAAACTTTATACAAATTTGGAGCTATGTATGAATTATAATTTCATTATTATCTTTTTCAGTTTAGCTTTATACTAATAATGGATGGAAAATGGACAGTTGTTGCTGACAAAAACAAGAAAAAAGCAAATGGACAGATAAAACAATCAAAGGCTGAGAAGAAAAAATTACTTCAAAACATGCCTGAGCCAAATTTAAGGGGTAATTATTTTTATATATATTCTAATGCAGTCAAGAACTTTCAAAGTTGCAGGTTATTATGAATATTTTAAGATCAAAATATTTGGCTAAATACTGCTGCTTTTGAGTTAAATGTTTTAATTATCAAGGTTTATGCTTTAAAATATTCATTAGATCCTATGGTTGCTGCTCAAATTGATTTGAATAAGAGGAGTCGTATCAAAGGGGATGATAAGGAAATTGAATTTAAGCCTATCCAAAAATCTCCAAAACATATAAAAGCTAAAAGGCCACCTCAGCAAAATCAGACAAAAAAAACTGCTGAACAAACTCTTGCTAGTGTAAGTGACCTCTGTATTTTTAACCTAAAATGTTGTGAACATATTTTATCTGTAAATATAATTTTATATAACTTATTGTCATTTTAGCTTGATGGTAAACACATCAAGGAAATGTATGATCGATTCAATATTGCTTTTCCAGACCAACCAACAATTTCTCTCTCAGATTTAGCTGCTCATATAAATAAAGAATTTGATCCTATTTCTGAAAAAGATTGTACTTATGCTCAATACCCTCATGGCAAGTTTGAATTCTAATTTAATCATAAATTAGTTTAGACCTTTAATTTTTTTGTAAAATAACTCTTTGATTATTGAACTACATATTGGGGTAATTAGTTGTATCTTTTGCATATATTTTAGATTTCCCAATGAATTCAGTAAAATCGGATGCTCTTAAGGCTATCAATACCATAATTGGTAAACAATCCAAATCAACATTGACTGACGTTTTCAAGTATTCATTAAATCACATGTTGGTTGAGAATGCAAAAGGTATGAAAATATTATGACAAACTGGATAGTCCAATTGATTTAAAGATATTTTAATAAAACTTGAGAAATGGCATATTTAAGATTGCTATGTAATCTTGTTACGCTTGAATAGTATTCAACTATTCCAATCCTGTACCATTGGAATAGTTACCTACATGTATACAAAACATACTTTAAAGCAAATCTATTTTGAAATAATAATTGCTAATTATTTTTCTTTGTAATCAAGAAAGCAGTAGGCGGTTGAGTTTTTATTCATCAGTAATAATATAGAGAAGAATAAATTTATTAAAATAATTCAATCCATTTCATTTTATTACATTAGGTAGGATCTTATCCCCCATTAGTTCGACGCTTGAATCCCTCATATGAAGCACATTTGTTTGCTTGCTTTTAATTTGTTATTAATTGCATTTTTTAATTGACCCACTCCCACAGATGTGTCTCCATTATTTCTCAAATTTCATTTCCTTTGTTGAGAGAGTAGTTAATATACATTGTTTCAAAAATTCAGAAAAATGTTTCCTTTGTGTTAGTTAAGTATTTAACTTAATAACAGGAATTCATGCAGTATCAGCTGTCCCACAAGGATCAATTTTCTCCTCTTTCTATTCTATCTCTATTGTTAAACCTTGTACAACTAAATTAAATATTATTTAAGTTTTGATAACTGCACTCTATAATGTAAAACTATTAGGCTTAGATTTAATATTAACTAATCCAATGTTTAATTATACCTTTTAGCAGTCTCAAAATACATATTCACAATATAAAAAAAAATGCCTGTAAGTTAAAACAGGCATTTTATTCACTAAGAACTGGTGGATGAATTAGATTATTTAAAAATATACTCTGACATGTCGATTATTACTTTATTTCAAATTACTTGAAAATATTTTCCTAAACCTTTATCGGACAACAATAAACTATTCATTGCCTCTTTCTGATTATGTGTGTAGCTTTTATCCTCTTGGATGATTTTAGATCTTCCCACTTATGGATATCGCTTGTTGATTCAACTGATTTTGCGCTCTCATCCGACAATTGCTTTGAATACAATACCTCATGTTAGTTGCAATATTAATTCCTTAACATAATTCATCTTAACATATTAATCTAAATACAACTCAATCAATTATAGAGTTCTATAAAAAGGACATCTTAAATGCATTTAATTGAGAATGTAATTGATTGTAGTTATATCACGTGATTTCGTGTCAAGACCATAGAGATGTAATGAATACAAGGTGATCTATAGAGTGGTGATCTGATTCTCATTGAAGGGACAATAAAAAACATGGCAGCTTCTGGCAGGCGAGCTTAATCGCGAGTTTCATTCGTGATTAGAAGTAAGCCATTACTTCTTAACGAATCACAGTTGAATATTCTTTGATGATTTGGCTGCAGAATTTGATTTTCAATTTGTCTCCAGAATCTCATTTAGACTACCACTCTATAGACCATTACATCTCTATGTTCAAGACTTAACTTTAAAACAATCGATTGACTTACTGAGAAATCGTTTCAATGATAGCCCGGGAAATCTCGATTTCCAGTCAGTTTGATTCTCTCACTATCAGTTTGTTTATGTTGGGACAACCTAACTAAATGGCAGATGATATTAGACTAAGGTTATAGTCTACCAGGATTTTCTAACTGTTGATCTGATAGTGCGCTTGAATTACGAATTATGGAATTTTATGAATCATTTATTCCAAGTAGTATTCTATATCTTGTACTGGATATGTGTTTGTTTATTTCTAGAGTGTGGATTTAATGAAGACTGCTAGTAAATCAGTTTCGCGTTTCTTGATGATTAGTTGGTGTTTTGGTCAGGCCAGTAGAGTCAACTTTGATGTTGGTTGTCGGGGTAAAATTTATTATCCATTATGCTTTCGATGTTTTTAACTGGATATTTAGTAACCTTGATTGTTATTGATCAATTTTAGTTTTGATGGATCTTCTTATGCCATTTATTGGTACTAAAGGCATATCAGATCATGTCATACAGTTTGCTGAAGAATTGTTTAGGTAAGAGAATGAGTATTTTAAAAGATTAACTTCTGATTGGCTGTTGTGTTGAAATGTTCCTAATCAACTCGCTTGTATCTTCATAACCTGAATATTTCAAAATGTTCATCTTCAGGCAACCAAACGCGTCCGCAGATTCTTTCTCTTGCTGTGATTTTACTCCAATTCTTGATTTGGTGTTTGCTTTACCTCCCATTCAGCCGAATTCTTTACCCACGAATGTTCCTGAGTCTGTCATCAAAAAGTTCAGAAAGCTTTATCCTGAGTTTAAAGTGAGCTCTTTAAAGAAGTATTTTAAAATTGGATTAAATCTTTCGGTTTACTATTTTATTGCGAAATAGAAATATTGACAGCCAATACATAATATATTGTAAGCTTACCTGCATTGCAAATAAATGATTTTCTTTATAGAAATATGCATTCCTTGGACAATCTTCAAAGAATTTCAAAGGTTATTTCCCATCGTTGTTCTACCGTCTTGATCCCAGTGGACCTGCTGAATTGAATAATGAGGTCAGCATACATAGAGATGCATAATAAGCTTTTGTGGATATTTTTTCAATTTCTAATACTATAGGACTGTTAAGTGACCCTCTAATTCTATGGAAAATGACTTCCCTGGGGTACGAAAAGCATACAGAGATTATGTAGTATCCAAGGGAAGTCTAAATTTCCATAGAATTGGAGGGTCACTTGACAGTCCTATTGTCCTATTAAAAGGGATAAATTATAATATCTATTGATTTATTATAATTAAAATACATCGATATAATATGAACCCTATCATAATTATTTTTGTAGTTGTTATCCTGTCTGACTCATTGTCTCATTAAAAATTCGCAATGCTTCATTGTTTTGATGCAACTGCACCCTGGACACGAACCAAAAACAAAGTGAGTCCTAATAATTATAATTTGATTATCTCTTCCTCACATAGATAGAATTGTGTCTAAATATATCAATCAGTCACTCTCAATTGTTTACATTTTAGTTTGCTTCTTTCGCATCTAGTGAAAAATTGGAATACATTAAAGAAGCAAATTAAAGGTAAAGATTTTGATACGGCTTTGAAGCATTTCGTTTTTGATGAAACAGTACCGGCTTCTGGCTCAATTAAGGAAAAAGTTTCTATGAATGGACAGGTAATAATTACTCATTTCTATGGACAATCACAATTTCTGTACATATTACCTACATCCTCTTCTCTTTATTATCTCTAATAATTGTAGATTCTCTTAGAATCTCGTGCTTCTGGTAACGGCATGAAGTGCATCAACTTTCTCACGAATGTGATTCTCCTGGTGTTCATGGCCGTCTTTATCCTACTGGCTGCGGATATCCTTCATAGCAAGGGTGTCTGGCAGCGTACACACTCGTATAAGCTACTAGTCGACCTAAAAATGATGCCTTTCGTTGAGAGTATGGGCAGGAAATCGCACGCTCTCTTCTTGTAAGATTTCTTTTATTTGGAGAGGCTTTATGAATGTGTTGATATCAGATAAAATGGGGGTCCATAGATGGAAATAGTCGCAACATTTACCGTCTCGTCTGCAACTCTTGCACAACTCTAAAGTTGTGTCATTCTCAACATTTTAGGCAAGGAAGGCGTATGGCATTTGAGGCGTGGGAATACTCCCGACCTTATGCCATTGCATTTTATAACAATGCATCCTCTGCTTTGCGTACTGTTTGGGTGAAATGCGAGCCCATAGTGAACACTTTATGGGACAAAGTAACTCCCTGCTTCACTTTCCTGAAACAGGAAGTGGATAAGGTCTGGCCATTCGTATTGGAAAAAATGGCCACGTTTTGGCACCTTATCATGGATGGTACTTCGGTGATAATTGAAAAAATCGTTTTGCATATCCAGAGGTATGTTGCGTCTCTTTCTATGTCTACATAAGACAGAATTATCAGTTATTCTAAGTTGACGGTCTATCAACTATCAATATTGAACTTGTTTATATAGTCATAGATATGTAAAAAGCTTCGTTCTAACCATAGAGATGTAATGAATACAAGGTGATCAATCAGGAGTGTTGATCTCATTCTCATTGAGGGGGACAATTAGAAACATGGCAGCTGCAGGCAGGCGAGTTTCATTCGTGATTAGAAGTCAGGCATTACTTCTTAGCGAATCACAGTTGAGTACTTGACTATTTGCCTGCAGAATCTGATTTTCAATTTGTCGCCACAATCTCATTCAGACTGCCACTCTATATTCACTCATAATAACTGGATTACATCTCTATGGATCTAACTTAAGATACTAATTATACTATAATTATAAGATTAATAAAACTAAAATCCTTGCATGTTTTAAATAAATGGATCAGTAATAAATGATTGCCCGTGTCTTTCGATTCCTAAAATGTATTTGTGCCATTGTCTATTTCTCTAAATTTATTAATTGAACAGAATCCAGAAATCTTAAAATCTTACTTAATTAATATGTATATGAATGTTCTTCTCTGTTTCGAATTTTAGAATCGATTGGAAATCAATGGTTGCATATTTTGAGCGAGTCTTCTCCAGTGTCATTCATTATATTAAAGGGGCTATTGAAAAGGCCTCCAGCGCAATTTCTAGTTAAGATATGATTATATAATATGAGTATTGGTTAGTGGCAGCCTCTACGAATGTTGTTGCTTAACTTTCATGTAATTTTTACTTTGTCGCGGTGAATTGTAATTCAATTGATAACTTTCCATTAATTTAGAACTTTGTTGGCAAATTATTGGATACCATTTGTATCTACTTATAGTATTGTAGCATGTGATTTATTAAATTCATTTCCCTCCAATAGTATAATTACGATTTCGTGAGTTTAAAATCAGGGATATTCAATCAGTATGTTATTGCTAATTCTATATTCAGTTCAAAATGATAAATTTCTGTAGTGGTACGTACGTCAATATATTTCTAATTTCTTGAGTGGATATAGAGTGTATTTTAAAAGTGTTTAAATATGATCATTACGATTTGATGCTCCTATAATCAACAACATTAATTTTCATCAATATCGACTTTAATGACTAAATTTAGAAATCAGTACGGTACACCGTAATTACTTTTTACACTCCTTAAACTTTGTTTGGTTGATTTTATTTCTATCTTTGGTAATCATTTGCTTCTTTTTATAAAAATTTCCTGGTATGTCGCTTTGTATAAGATTGTATATTATAAATATATATTTCAATAAAATATATTTTGGACTCAAATTTATTGTTTTATTATCTATCTATATAAGCTAGTGCAAGTATTTTTAGACTGACAGACATTTTGATTTTAAAATCACAATAATTATAGAAATTTCCATCAGAAACTCCTGCTAAAATTCCCTAAAATCGATAGTTTTAAATAAGATTGTTTAATGTTATAGATGCATCCAATATTAAGTTTTAGATTTAATGAGACACATCCATACACTGACCATGGCCAGCGGCGACACGTGGACAACGTATAAATTATATGACTTTATTAATAGTTTCACTAATTTCGTTGTCCGTGCGGTGACACTTTCGAAATTATGGGTATAAAATATATTAGTTAACCCTTCGTTTACTAGGGGCATCAAATCTTGAGTTATATTCAAGAAAATCAGATTTTTTTTACTAAAAATGATAATGAATTATTTATGATATTACATACTGCATTTTGTATATATATATATTACATCATATGGATATTTGTCAGTGGGGTTACCTTGGTAAATAGGGTGCTGAGTAGACAAAAATTGTCGTATGCCCGTAATTTTCACAAAACTTGCTTAAGATATACCTAAAGAATTCTCTTTTAGTCGTTACAGCTTGTAATAAAAAAAAACCCAGTAAACAATATAGCTAGGACTAAATTTGCCCTAATTTACGATTTATACCGAAGGACTAGATTCAGGTAGTCCTCAATTTAGATATTTACAGTTTATCATAGAATGATAGTTTATGTTGAGTAGCGAAACGATATAATTGGCAGAATTGTGCACCTTTTTTAATAGAGTTATGAAATTTTATTCCAAGGCTATGGAAATACGTTTGAAACAGATATTTTTTAACAATTGAGGCCAAACAATTCAAGATAGAGCAATAATATGTAATCTGATTCGATCTTAGATTTTAAAAAATGAGTTTGTTTATACTCATTCCAAATATTTAAAATCATTTGACAAGCAAACGTCACTATTAAGGGATTCCCTCTGTGTTCAACGGCATTTGTTTCACTTTAAAATGTTAGTGTATTGATAATATTAATATTAAAAATTTAAAGTAAATCAATTTTCTATATTTGAATAGACTTTATTTAATAGATTTCTCCAATTAAATTAAGTTATGCCAGCAAAATTTTCTGGTGTCAGTTTAAATTATTTTAATAGATAACTAGCCAGATAACTTTATAAATAATTTATATGGAGTTATTACTCTAAAATCATTTTTCTCATTGATTTTCACAAATTATTAAGGTCACATTCATATTAAGAAAAGCTTTTCCTAACTGGATTCCATATTTTTTGAGCTCCAAAGGTGCTCCACACCACAGGATTTGTGTTGAAATGATTAAATTGTGCACTGCATATCTACAGTATGCATGACATGACATGAAATTCATTTTCCCTAACTAACAAGATAGTAAGTTAGATACTTTTTTAGACAGACATGCTAATACTGGAATTAGCTATCAAATCATATATAAAAAATAGATAAATAAAGATGATAAATATTTAATAATCTGAATCTGATTGATTGTCTAAAAAATTTGCTTCTCTATCCAACATTCTAATTAATTGAAAATATATACAATGACATTAAAAACTTGTTAAAGCTTGTTAATATTGATCATAGGTCATTGATCATATAGGTATAATTAATTATTTTGATCATGGTAGTCTGTATTTAAAGCTATGTTAAAATAAATTCTTGACAAAATGTATACTACTTTAATTAGTTAATTTATTAGATTGCTATATTAATGGCTGAATATATTATATTTTTATGAACTTATATATTTAACTGTGATGAAATCTTTAATGCAGACATTTTGCATTGGAGGTTAATTGTCTTTCTTGGTAAACTTAAAATATTTAGATTCCACTTCATTCAAGGCACTTTTGAATTTAACACATAAGTGCATTTATATCTATTCAGTTGTCAATTATTACATAATTATGTTGTAAATAAATGAAATAGGGTTAGAAAATATGTTAAATTCTAATATAGTCAGACAGTTCAATTTCTGACCTATAGGTTGCAGATTTTATCTACATCTGTCCTATCTTAAATTATCTGGTTTACTCCTTCCGGATTCATTTTAATCCATCAGTGCATCACCAGGTACAACTCATGTCAGTCTACTCATCTATAGACAATTTAGTCACTCTTTCATCAGGGATTCATTCAAACATTTTGGATGCACTAAATTTTTATTTTACCTTTTATAGAAGTTCACAGTACACCTAAAGCCCAGTTGAAATGTGCTTTCAAATAGTTCTACATAATGTATTTTTTGTATGGTAAATTACTATTAATCAATTTTGCATACTTCTAAATAAATTGTTATTTAAATTTTGATATTCTTTCTTTTAGATAACAAAATGATTGAACTTCCAAGCATACATCTCATTTTCTTATCCATAATAGTTACAACTGTGCTGGCCCTCATCACTTATAAACTTACTGATTACTTTCTTAACAAATCTGAACCACATATACCACTCATATTAGAGACCCAAAAACAACCCTCTAAAGCAAAAACGAAAAAGAAAGAAAAACCAACAAATAAAACAAAGCACTCTTTGAAGTCCCCACCAAAGCATGAAGAAAACACGCAAAACAAAGACATTAAAGAAAAAACACCCAAGGAACCATTAGTGACATCTGGTAATCAGAAAAATGCTCCTATTTCCTCTGTAAATAAATTCGATGTTAATGATAAATTATTACAACAAATGGCCAATGGAGATTCAGTTGAACTAATTGTCACAAAGCAAAAAAAGCCCAAGAAACCAGCCAATAAGTCTAATGCACCAATGCCTGATTCTGGAAAAAGAAATAAAAGTGTATCATTTAGCGAAACCGCTGTTGATGAATCGAACTTCGAAATTGTGGAGAGTAAACATACAAAAGCAAAAGCAGCTACTTTAACCACTGTGAGTAAAAATGCGAAAAAAGAAACTCCAACAACAGAAAACAAAGCTGTGACCAATAATAAATTGTCACCCGTTTTAAAGACTGAGCAGTAAGTATAATTGAAACTCATGCGAACTCATATTCGAATTTTAACAAAGTATTAAGTATTGTACATGATATCTTTTTTCAGATCTTCAACTGTTGAATCTACCAAAGCAAACTTAGATGCTAATTTAGTTGGCGATGGTAAAAATTCCAAGAAGAAGAAGAATAAAAGGCAGCGGGGTAAATCTGGAGGTTCAGGTAATTAATTCTATTTCGGCTCCTTTTAGCATATCAATGACAGAAGAATGTTTTATAATTTATTCATATTTTTATAGATTATTTACATATATGTATATAAAGGATAAAGTGGGCGTATATGAATTTTAAATTCATTGGAAAATAAGTATTTGCGTTTCTCAAAAAATCTACTGTTCTACCAAAGGTATTTTTAATCGCACACTCTAACTAACTCCATACTTACTATATTCTTTGTCAAAGTCACAATATTTTTAATCCAGATCGATTACTTATTCAATGCGTGTGTGTGTGGCATTGTTTCAGGTAATTCATTCTGAATTGTGTAATTCATTCATGGGAGAATTTGTCGATTCTTTCATTATATTGAATTGAATAATATTGCATTGCATTGAAAAAATAGGAGACAGCCTGCAAGCAATCGGTTCATTCTGTTTTTTAGAATTTTATTCAAATCGATAATAGTATACTATAGTAGAGAAGTGTTTATGTGAACATAATTGAATCGGATAGTGTTTTATTGTACAATAAGAATGATTAACTGCTGCAGCTACTTGTGACGTGTGATGTGGCAAAAATTCGCTCTAAAATATGCTGGCAAAACAATTATTACATTTTGTCATTACATGAACTCTTTTCTCTACAAAATCAGCCCTATGTCTTGCTAAGAAACTGTTTTTAATTAATATTGTGAATGTGACACGGGGGGAGTCAGTCGCCTTAATTGCGCAGTAGAGCTACTTCATATTATTACACTCTCCTCACTCACACAGAGACAAAATCAATCATTCACACGTTAGATCATTCATTCAACAGTCGTGCGTAGTATAAGATCGAAATACACGTTGTCATGATCATGATGCATTAAAAATACTCTTTGTTTTATAATAATTATATCGTTGGGAATCATTTGGTAGAGCTGTTTCCCAAATATTTATTTATAAGTTAATGACTATGTGCACCAATTCATGGTTAATTTACACGCGCCTATTTGTATCAAGTACATTCTAATATTCAAATGTCGTATTAGTAAATTTTATATAACAGTCGGTCTTAAATATGATAGAATTACCTACTTTTATTATCTAACTCATTCAGATTTTACCTTATTATTTATATCTCGAAAACATGCAATAATACAGTGTCGTGATATTAAAACTACCCTGGTATTCCAATAATCAGACATTGTGTGCCTTTCCTTAATTTGTTGGAACAATTTTGTTTCGTGATCTCCGTGATTTTATTTAAGATCATAAATTCTATCCAGTAACAGATACACATTTCTTCATTCTCGCCTGCCGATTATTTACTTATTGTCGCTTGACTCGAAATTATTTATGAATTTTGTTTATCTGCATTGCTCCAGATGATAGTGAGTTCACTCTTGTTGAATCCAGCAAGTCATCCAAGTCATCTAAATCTACTCCCGCACCACCAACTCTGGAAAACAAGGCTTCACCTCTGCCGATAGTTTCTAAGAAGCCCGTGGTGAAAGAGACTATCACCGTCACTAAAGTTGAACCGACCAATGCTGCTGCTGTAAAAACTAAGTTGGAAGCTCATGAGGATGTTGTACAACTGAAAAATAAGCTGACAGTGGCTAATCAAACTGTGGAGAATTTGCAAAAAGAATTGAATGAAGAGAAGAAGAAGGCGGGCTCTAAGAAGAAAGACGATAAGGAGGTTAGTCATGCATAACTTGAATGATGTTCTATTCTTTGCTTACATTATCTTGAGGTTTGACTACAAATAAATGAATAAAATGAAATACATTAGGAAAATATTTAGTTTGGTACTCTCAGTTTTATTTAAATTAAGCTCTGGTTTCACATTTAAAAGCGAGCTTATAGCAGGATGATTTTGATTGGTTATCCAGTGTCTTGTTGAAATATCGCCTTGTGCTCAGCCAATAGGATTCATTGCAGCTTTACTGGGAATTCTTTTCCTACCTAGCATATAGTTTGAAAGCGTTTAAGAAGATTAGAACCAATCAAATTATGGATAATAGCTTGATTGCTTCTTTTCGAAGAACTTCTAATTTTGTGGCAAATATGAATGATTGGTAAAAAGGTTTTTTGGGAGGGACTTATTTGAATAATGTCATTGTAACAACTAAACATAGTCATGATTAGTAATAACAATTTGTTAATACTAATCATGACTATGTTGAGGGATTTCTTTTAAAATTTCGTTCTGATTTCCATTTAGATGATCAATCTGACTGATCTTCTAAAGAAAACCAATGAAGAAAAGGATCGCCTGAAGGCTACAGTTTTGGATTCAGAGAAGCGTACTCAACTATTTCAAAAGGAACTCTCCACCAACATCGGCCAATTAGAAGCAATAAAACGAGAAAAGGCAACCCTCGTTGCTAAAACGGCTCAACTCGAGGTGAACTAGTTGGACTATTTCTTATAATTTTGATTGCTGATTGAATTCGGTATTATTATAGATTCTATTGTTGGTTGAAATAATTCTATTGTTGCTATTCCCCTTGAAATATAGTCTCAAATGAACTCATCAGCTAATACTGATGCTCAAGATCAGTTATCCTCCTTGAAGAAAGAACTCGAATCAATGAAAGAGCAAAATAAGAAAGAGTTAGATGCGTTGAAAGGTGTTAGAAATGATTTAAATAAGAATATTCAAAAATTAGAAGCTGAAATTAAAGTGAGTTGCAACATTAATCTAAATATCACATGTAGTATTTATTTATTAACCCTTTAAGTACTGCCACAGTGAGCAACTAAATTGATTGGCTCTCTCGTGTGTACTCTCTCACTACATGGTAATATTCATTGTGCGCGAGTTTCTGTTACTAAAAATAGAAATTCCGAATACATTTTAACACTCATTGAAAAAATACATTGCGGAAATATGTAGGTAAACTTTGAAATTGGTTGTTAAATAATGTACTCAACTTGTTAAATTATTCTGTATTCTTTTGCAATTAAAAATATCAGGTTAATTTTTTATCATAATTCGAATTTTTTTATAGAATCTTCAAAAAGAGAACAACACCCTTAAAGTTAAAGAAAAGCTGAAGTCTGTACCTGTGAATGCAAGCAATGCTACATCCACCATGACTTCTCCTCCTCCTCCTGCCTCTCCGCGAGATCACCATCACCACGAGCGAACAGAGCAAGTGTAAGTCTCTGCATTGTTACAATGTAGTATTCCTTCTACTACTCTATAGCCTTCCAATATATGTATTGTATTGTGTGTTTATTGATCCGTCATGTCAGCCGCTGTATTCACTGCTGTCTGTCGGCTCTTATTATTGATGTCAGGGGGAATAACAATATCTTTCACAAAGATATTGTTTATTGAGAGCATCAGAGAGCTTCACGTGCTTGTCAATATTATATTTCAACAGAATACATCATCATGCAACAAACACCCTACCTGTTGAACAACGCTACGCATGGAACATCTCTCCCTCTCTCCTTCCTCCCCAATCTATAGAAATTAATCTGCTCTTAAAAAAATCCTTATTACAATTGAATTTCCAATGAGATTATAGAGTGACAGTGTATTTAAAACTACGCCTGTACATATATTTCCGTATAGTCAGTTTGCTACTTGATTTAAGGCAGAATATATTATATAGATATTTCTACTAGTCTAAAAGCATCAATTCCTTGTATCACAGTCTATAAATAAACAAACAAACTCATTGTGTTTCTTCATTATTACAAATGTGCTTTCGATGATAAATCCATCTAAAGTGGTAGCTTTGATATTAATATAGCTGCTACTATCTAACCGGTTTTATCAATATACCTG
>JAYMFX010276437.1:2269-17883 GCA_036784945.1 Monocelis spectator
AGTATAAGAGAGCAGCGCTAACCTATTTTCTCAGGTAGAATTGCCTCCAGTTGATAGCTGATAGTGTGGCTTGGAAAGTGGACCACTTCTAATTTATCATTACCAGCTGATTTGTCTTGAACTAAATGACACAAAAAGGACGAATCCGCATTATGCCACAAGGATAAGCGACAGAATGTTAATTCACTGGTAATCAATGAAGACAAAACTAAAAGAGAAAAATGGTGCAGAAATCGATAATATACAAATAACTCGATACAAAGGCAGTCTCGTACCATCATCACATTTCGAGTCAAAACTATCCAATTCATACCAACAAAGATACAAAGACTGCCTCTCTGATAGAATAATGAACAGAAGTCACCTTGAGAATGAGTGTGGGATTGATGGTCCAATTGCCAGAATTTTATCAAGCCGTCTCTTCCCTGAGAGAGATAAGCTGATATACTCTGCACGAATGCAATGCTCAATACGGACCTATTATGAGCCTGCCATTCAGTCCAAGGTCGATTAGTTTTAAAATTCCACCAAACAATTTGTCCAGCTTCATTTCCCGAGAAGAGAGAGCCGGTACAGTCAGAGAATAAACTTGTTATGTTAGTAGAGGAGCCAAGTAGAAGATGCTCTGGCTCTATAGATCCCTGAAGAAGGTTTGGGAATTTATGCAATTATTTAAAACAATACCTGTAAATTCAGTTTATTATGTACATAAATTTAGAGTGGCAATCTTTGTGTATATACTACTTTTTGTTACATAATTTAAAACCAATTAAGAAAATCCGTACTCCATAACGTACACTTTGTGGTCTCGAGCAAATTTTTTAAAACCGTGTATATTTTCTATCAGAATGAATTCGAGTGATCATCCAGGCATTCTAATATTTCAAAACTATAGTTTTTAATAAAATGGCCTGTGTATTCTCCCATCTATCCAGATAGGGTTCACTATAGATTTTTTATCATAACTGTCTTACAGAAACTGCACGTAATGTCGATTAACGAACGAAAGCATTCTTCAAAGTGTATAGGAAAGATATCAATTTTGTGGTCGAATTAACCAGAATAGCCTACATTATAGGCTAGTAGCTACACTACTTTTTATTATCCTAAATATCAATGTAACATTTTGACGTATGTAGCTACGAATTAACTAACTCAAAACTAACTAATCATCCACACAAATCATCGATAAATAAGTAAATACATATTACTATAAAAACTATTATTTTTTTATTACAAGGAATTCCAAAATATATTTAAATAAAAATAATTATACATACAGTTACACAATATTTTTAAATAATTAAATGCCAAAAACAAATATGCAGTAGTTAGTATGTAACCACAAAATCAAATCGAAAACAATCAATAAGGAAAACATGATTCACTAAAACACCACTTATTCCATATATGCAAAGTAAATTTTACCACAATTTTATCAGTACAGGATAGGAAAACAAGCAAATTATCATAAGTACATGGTCCATTAAAAAAATATAGAATGAGGAATAAGATACATAATTTTAGTCAGTATATCACCTCTTAGGAGATTAGAATCTTTACAATTTAACCGTTAATTAAAGTAACCATCTCATTCCATAGAAATCTAGCACGCCCTTGTACACAAATAGATTGACCATCGCAAAATTTGCATAGACGTAGAAATTAATTTATACTTTACGGTCGAAGTCTATGGTAATTTAAATTTAAATATTGTTCACATTTTAGGCAGCATTAAAATTTCTATAGATTTGGAAACTAATAGATATGCCACTTTTGATGAATGGTAGTGTTAATAGGACTGTTAAGTGACCCTCCAATTCTATGGAAATTTAGACTTCCCTTGGATACTACATAATCTCTGTATGCTCTTTGTATCTAAGGGAAGTCATTTTCTATAGAATTAGAGGGTCACTTAACAGTCCTATTGACAATCGTTTTTAATGAATTTAGAAATGTTATTACCATAGAGATCGGACAGGGAAGGATAACAATGTGATCCGATCTTTATGGTTTAACACCATCCAATGACCAATGGAAACCCGGCTGGACTTTAGTCAGCCGGTCATTATTTATTATTTAGTCATCATTACGTAAAATAAGAACTCCATGTTAAGTCGTAAAACATTCTCAAAATGCTCCAACATACCAGCAAGTCTTAAACAATATTTCAAGCTAATAATTAGGTCAATATGCCATGCTGATGATGAATGCCTACGGCGCAGTAAGGTAAGGTAAGGATTCGACTGGACATGGTCGGTGAGAGCTACATAATAAATTACTCAATAATAATTGCAAATTAACAGTCCAAATCATTTAATCTAAATAATTCAATGGAATACAGTTTCGATTGGTTGGAATTCAGGGTGGATTGTTTGGATCCATACTCAATCAATTCGCGAAAAAAGTCGCTCAAATCACTCGATTCTTCAAATAAGTGCTTCTAAAAACAACAAATTCAACATTTGAAGAGCAATAGACATTTGAAACGTAAAGGAATGAAGAAAACGGGCTTGCAAACAGTATCTTGGGACAAATTTAACCTCCAAGTTATCTTAAATGTGACATGTTGATGGTCCTATTAGCTGTAGAAAATTTCGAGTTACAGAAAATTCTGATTTGGGACCTTTTAACAAATTCTTGCTACTACGAATTAACATATCAGTAAGCTGACAAGTCCAAAACTAAATTCTAATCAGTGTATACAGTTAGTAACAAACTCACCAGAGAGTCTAATGATTGATGTAGCTTGTGCAGATCAGAAATCAGTGACTTATCTTGGTTTAATTCAATCGTAGTAGAATTGGCACGGATGAGAGTTTCAATAAATTGGGTAGCATTTTGTATGAGGGATCGATCTGTAGAGGGATCGCCAGTAATTCGCAAAGAAGTGTCGAATTGTTCGAACCACAAATGCAACAACTTCACAATTGATTTCACGTGCACCAGTTTGAGATGTTGCAATTCTCCATGAGTGAATATGTGATTATATAGAATAGTTGTCCTAAATAAAGTAACAGGAAACTTGGTTATAACTAAGAGAAATAAACAAAAAGAATCCCAGTAGTATTCTCCTAATATAAAAATGGGTCAATAAATCTCTAGATCTACCTATCTATCTCTGACATCAGTTGTGTACATAGAGTACCATTTACAGGTAGAGAGATCACTCACCAACTTTCATGAATCAGTAGGATAAGGATAAGCTTTGATAAATAGCTCTTTTTGATATTGATCCATATGTTCTCGATTTAAATATTTGTTAAACTCAAGTCAATTATTAATGCAGGAAATATTAAAATACCTGACCCTTCAATAAAACGCAACTTTTTGTTGATATCGCCAAGAACTTACAGTGATAGCAATTGCTCAGTTGTATCATTTTCAGCGGATTCATTTCTAAAATTGATTAATTATAATAAGAATGGTAAACATTCCTATAAATGAAAAGCAGAATACTTTATCATTAAAAATGAACTTACTTATCTGATAAAGATATCAGGCCTAATACAGATTCATTGAATTGAGGTTGATTTGATATATTCTGAATATCTGAACATTCCATCCTTAAAAAACGAAAAATAAACATCGCATATAAATACATTTTGCTAAAAAAAAACAGCGCAAATTCACGATACAAAGTAACCAATAATCGTGTTGTCTGTTGGATAAAATCCGTTACATTGTTACAGATCGGCTAATAAATTTGATAGGTAATAAAGAGCACAGTATGTTTCAGATAAACCTAAAGGATGAAATTTGTTAGGAATTGCATTTTAAAAATAGAGTTGCTTAAACAACTGGTTTCAGAACTGGCTCACTGAAACATTAATAAAATATGGTTAATGACAATAAGTAGTTTCCACAAATGATTCAAGATTACTATCTAAGTAGGTACTAGTTTTTATTTATTTATTAAAGACAGGGAATTTAGTAATACTTAAGGAGAACTCATTAACTTGAACTTTTTATAGGTTGCATTAAAAGTTGGACCAATAACTGCAGTTAGCCAAGCACAAACAATATTTAAATGCTTCTCATAATCAGTTTCAAGCTAAATTTGACAGTGCTTTTGTATGACATACAGTTAACAAACTCTATTAAGTCTACCATAAAATATTCATTACTAAATTTGGCCTGCATCCTTAAGAATATCAAGAGTAAATTGAAAGGCATTCTGAAGTCCACCTTGAAAATTTATATAAATAATTTTGTGATAAATAAAAACAACAACATTACCCAATTAAAACAAATTATAATAATAAAAAATGAATCTAATTCTTAAAATATCTGATTTTAAGCTTCATAATTTATTATCTAATTAAAACTTAATGAATAAACTAAATGCATCTTTACGGTAATTTTTTTAAATACCTTTCATCTTTTGGTGAGTCTTCTTTATCACAGGGTAAAGCGCATTGACTTTTCTGAATAAAAAAAAATATATATATAACAGTCAATGCTATTCAAAGATATTTTAGAAGTAAGTAGTTCAAAATCCTGCTATAGCAAACATCCAGATACAGAATAATCTAATCAAAGTTATAAAAGCTTTGTCTGTTACAAAATAATTTACAGTTTGTTTGATATTATATCTACCTACATTTTTAATAACAGTTTGAACAAAGTTAATATTTGGCAAATTTGTTAAAACTAACATGAAATCAGTCATAAAGGCAAATAGAAACAAACATTTAAAAGCGAAAATGTTAGATAAATTGCACCTACAATAATGCAAAATGAAATAGAAAATTTAGTAATTTTAACATCAACATACATTTTCCTTTAACCAATTTACCATTATTTTTGAAATATCCATCATTGTATATCAATCTGAAAATTTTCAAAATACCACAATAATGTAATGATAATAGTGAAAAAGAATTTCAAAATTATAACTGCATGAATAAAAATTCTAGAAACATTTTATGAGACAAATATGAATAAACAAAATGGTTATTTGATGACAATAACAATAGAAAAAAATAAGGCTATTGCTAGGGTAAAGCGTATACATAAATTATGTATATAGGTAAATATAACATTTTATATAATTATATTATACAATTTAGTATTTATACACAAATGGCATATTAACTTTGTATATAGGTATAACCAACTAGCCTTATTTTTTTCTATAAATAATGTTCGAATAAAATGTCATGCCAAACTAATAATTTGTAAAGTTATTGATAGATTTGATTACCTACACATTATAGGATAAAATAAATTAATACTACAATTCTCTACTGATTTATTATTTTAAATAATATATATATATCAATATTAAGAGTATGGAAATAAAATGGATACTTATTGTATTATAAAAGTTAACCTTGAAATTGTTAGTTTGGAAAAAAAAATCTAATTTGAAAATGTTTCTTCCTTTTTTGTAAAAATATATCCAATTCAATGAATAGCAATTGATTTTACAGTTATTTTATAAAAAAATGAATTTAATGCTGAATATACTGCACACTTGAAATATTAATCCATAAATCTTCACATTGAATAAAATTATGGTAAATTTGGCCATGGGATACTCTCCTAGATTAATGTCAAAATTTTAGCTTTAGTTAGTCATTACAGAGTGGTGATATTGATAATATATTTTTGAGAGATTTGGCTCCAAATAAAAAAGCATTGAAGAGAAACAATAAAGATCTGTTAATTAATGTCAATAGTTTTAAGACTGCTGATTTAAATTAGCTATTTTGTTAATATATGCAACTATAATATAAATAAGAGTATGGCTATTAAAATATATTTAAATATAAAATAGATGTGTAAGTTAACACTGCAATATGAAATCTGAAGGTTGACAACTTGTACTGGCATATATTTTGTACATTCATGTGCTTTGGGTTTTTTATCAATATTATCAAAGCAAAATAGAAAATATTTTCATTAATTTCAGATTTAAAATAAATTTTTTTTAGCAAGTATAAAATCCATTTGATTCAATTATTTATATCTTCATTTCCTGTCAAGTCATAAAAAACATAAAATAGTTGCATAATAATTTAATTTAGAAATATTGATGGTTTGATAAGTAATATTATTTTGAACAGTTTAAAAAATACAGTTAGTAACAGAGCTGTACTGTATTATATAAGTTTATTTTAGTTTTTAAGAACTTTATTATAATACAAAATGTATTCCAATAGATAAGCATTTAAATATTTAATTATAAAAAGTTAACATGAAATGTTGTCTAATTTTCTAAGATGGCTGGTGAGAGTAAAATAATTGAAACGAGAATTACAGTTTATTTATTAGTTCTTCAATTAGGCAACATTTGCTTTTCAAAGACAGAAATATTAATTTTTCAGGATCCTGTTAAACAAAATTAACAAGTAAACATTTAGGGCCAATTCATAAATTAAAGAACGACACATTCGTATGTACAAATGTAACTTTTGTATGCTTGATATTTTAATAATTCTTACAAATTGCACAGTTTTAAAAAATATAAATTTGCAGAAATCATGAATTATGAGTATTCAAAATCCATAATTGAAGCAAATTCACATTATAAATTCAATTAATGTCTGTTTTGATTTTAATTTCGTACGTACGACAGAGTCGTTCTTTAATTTATGAATTACTTTTACCCTTTTTTCGTATGTATTAAATGCTGTTTTTATTATTATTATTATAATTACCGGTATGAGGAGTATATAGACTATATATACATACATATCAAAAAATGCACCTAAATATATTGAATAATAATAAATTGTTTCATAGATGTCTGTATAACAGATTATGCAAATGATTTACAAACAAATGTTTACTACCTTATTTCTACATAAACAGTTGATTCGTGTAATTTCCGCATTACAATTTCTGAACTAAATTTTTAAATTAAGTCCCCATGGGTATTATAATTACTCTATGCGGTCCCATCCGTGAAAATCCGGATTCTGTATACAATGCACTTCCATCTACATGCTTTTCTATAATTGTATAAATTTTATCATATTTTATAGTCTTAAATCTTTTTATTTTTTATATTTCCTATAGGAAATTTCAATGTAATTTTTAAATAATAAGCAATACTGCAATACTTTTAATATATAGCCATATATTTTTGAACGTAATCATGCATTGATTGTTTTTGGAGTCACATCGATCAGCTAGCATATGCATCGACCTCCACTTAAATAAATTATAAATAAAAGTTTATATTTCAAGAAAGACAAATTTTATGTAGTCCGATATTTATAATTCCGATAAATAATTCTTACAGAGTTTTCAAATATCAAATTATGATTAGATTACCGTTACAACCTTAAAAGAGATGAAATTAAAACTTTCATTGAAAAATAGAAAACTTTTATCGATTAAAAGCTTTTATACAAACCATGAACAATTATGTGGTTTATAATAAAAAAGGTTATTCAAAAATTCACAATCAATTATTTTCAATCAAACAGATATATGAATCCTAGTTTAATCACGTCCTTCACTCTTCTTGGCGCTTTCCAAGTAACCCAGAGTAACCTGCACTTCTTTTTCCAAGCAGACCATTATAACCTGCTCCTCTCTTTCCCAGTAAACCATTGTAACCTGCGCCTCTTTTTCCAAGAAGACCATTATAACCCGCGCTTCTTTTACCAAGAAGACCATTATAACCTGCGCCTCTCTTCCCCAATAAACCATTGTAACCTGCGCCTCTCTTCCCCAATAAACCATTGTAACCTGCGCCTCTCTTCCCCAATAAACCATTGTAACCTGCGCCTCTCTTTCCCAATAAACCATTGTAACCTGCACCTCTTTTGCCAAGAAGACCATTATAACCTGCGCCTCTTTTGCCAAGGAGCCCATTATAGCCTGCACCTCTTTTGCCAAGGAGACCATTATAACCTGCATCTCTTTTGCCAAGGAGACCATTATAACCTGCGCCTCTTTTCCCAAGGAGACCATTGTAACCTGCGCCTCTTTTCCCAAGGAGACCATTGTAACCTGCGCCTCTTTTCCCAAGGAGACCATTGTAACCTGCGCCTCTTTTTCCAAGTAAACCGTTGTATCCTACGCGTCTATTTGATTCTAGGATCGATTCTTCATCATTTTCAGTAGGTACTTCATCATTGACATCCACATCGACGGAATGAGTGAAATATGATTGGGATTCGCATTGAAAATTGTATGGGAAGTATATTGCAATAAGGAGGGTTAGGGTAATCCGTGCCTTCATTTCCCTGAATAGTATATAAATACATAATGAATAATGACGATAAAAGACATTCAAAAGTATTCAAAAGTATTGAAGATCAAATACAGTTAACAAAACCCTAACAAGTGTCAATTTTATTTTAATGAAAAGAATAACTAATATTATATTAAGGATAACATTTACTGACGAGTTATCATAGACGTGTTTCGATAAATACTATGTCATCTTCAGTAAAATCTATAAGTTCATCGCTATAATGTTAATTGTAAAAGAACATTCTTTTTCTCAATGTATTAACATAATAATATAAATCAGGATTCCCATAGTTCAATTTAATAGTTTGTTTTAATTGTTCAATTTTATTAATATTATTGCGCGTCTATATAGCTTACATTTTATTGAAGATAACATAATATTGTTTGTTAAAATATGTCAAATAAATATTGATGTATTTTAGACATTCACACTTGGTTTTTGAATTTTATAATTACGTATAATTCACATCTCATTTTATTCAGACAAAGAAACAAAGTATCTGATTATACATAATTCAAACATGTCTAAATTCAATCAAACATCATCTATGATTATACATATGTAGATATATAGTATATCTTTCAAGTTTTATTTATTGATTTTTTGTTTGAAAATTTAATTCTGGTGTAATCGGGTAGTATCCAGATGTTTCTCTATAGAGTAATTTATGTAATGTGATTTTGGTTCCGGACTCGTATTAAAATTATGTTTTTTAAATATTTGTCATTGATTCCTTCAAATCCGCATGTTCATTGGAGGAATAATAGAATAGACTGTCTTCTATATTTTAGAAAACTTTTGAGTTCCATCCGTGCATTCCCGTAAATGAGCACATCCAGAGATTGATAAGATGTTTACTGTCAACTTACTATAATAGTGTCTAAAATACCAAATTATTACCGCTTTTTTGAAAACCATAAAGTCATGGTTAAACAAACAAAACACATCCTTGTTTTATTCATTTCCTTGTCTGATAGTTTCCATATAGGTCAACAGATTAAGTTATGTGAATTCTTTTTACATTAATCTTCTGACATGAATAAAACTATAATTGTATACATCTATGATGTTTTCATGTATCTGTAAAACTCAGGAGTAACCGTATTGTTGGATAGGTCTGTATACCTATTGTATACCTATATCCAATGTCATGCTTGAAGTACCTATATGAGAATCATTGATTGAGTTCCCTAACTATAGATACATGATGAAATGTATCATTAATATTAATTAATTTTTCAAATAATAAAATCATACCTGACATAAAAAAAACATTTCTATAATAAAGGATTGTATTGATATGAAATAAAGTGGTGAAAATCTATTCTGAAATTAAAGGATTGAATTTCTTCTGCTAATGACCTGGTAACCCATACGTTTTGTTAGTAGAATGGGTTATTATAACATTTGACAGTAAGCAAATTAGTACAGAGATTATATGTAGGTACTATATATATTCAATCCGTATTTTCTTTGTGGGAGACTGTCCAATATATTTTATGAAAGTTTTGAGTTTTGAGAAAAGGCATTTGCCATTGAAATTAGTATAGTTCTAAAACTCCATCCGTGAGTTCCATAAATGAGCGCGTCTCATAACAACTTCACTATTTAAAACTTTTGATAATGAGTAGGTAAACAATGTCAAAATAATTGTTTCAGTAAAAATTACTCTTTATGAAAATGCAAATACGAAGAGATAGAGAGAATCAACAGATATGTTTTAATACTTTCAAATTCAAATTTAGCTAAATAAAAATGTTGAATAGGTGCATCCAAGCAAAAATACAAAACGAAATAAAAAAAATATGAAATTATATAGGTATAGTGTGACAATTCAGAATATTCAAAATTGAAAGAAAAGTTATGAATGTGGTAAATTTCCTTTATAACTAGTGAATTATAAATTTTTAAAGTTGTTATTTTAAAATTGTTATTAATGTAATAGAAAAAGTGATGGAGTGTGGATCGCATTATTGACTAAGTATAGTTTTATTCGTTATACTTTATACTCTAGGTCACAAGCCGTGTTTAAATTGTAGCGTTTTTTTAAATTATAGGAAAAGCCTTCGAAATTATTTTCTATAAATAGTTTTCCCTCCGTCATCTACATCAACAGTTCCATGCAACAATATAGAATGCATGGAATGTTTATAAATCAATATTCGAGTTCAAAACTATGGTTGTTGTAACAATAAAATTATTCATATAACTATAACTTTGGAATCATCAGAAAAATGCTTTAGTATTTTTGTATATAGAGCATCATTCGTTGCTATACTCAATTCTAAATTTTTCATTTTAAAATGTTTGTTTTAAACGATGTTAATATTAGTTGCGCTACTCAATTCTAAATTTTTCATTTTAAAATGTGTTTTTTTTAAAAGATGTTAATTTATTCGTTGCTACATAAAT
This sequence comes from Monocelis spectator, assembly GCA_036784945.1. Lineage (NCBI taxonomy): Eukaryota > Metazoa > Platyhelminthes > Proseriata > Monocelididae > Monocelis > Monocelis spectator. The sequence goes on from JAYMFX010276437.1 coordinate 12,897, forward strand.
TTTGATATTTGTAGTTTATAGTAAAGTTTATTATATTATATAATATATATAGTAATAATATATATAGTATTATATTATATAATATATATAGTAATAATATTAAAAATCTAAAACTGAATTAAAGCATAATCAACTTTCGAGAGTTTTCTAAAGTATTTTATAATCAAGATGCCTATAATCATTTAAAAATTATAAAGATATTGTTGTAAAGTTTTTATTGCTTCTAACTCTCATTGGGTATTAATTATCCCTGTCAACAATCAACAATATCAAATTGTAATTTGATTCTGATTTATGATACTTAAATAACATTCGATTATAAAGTTAGATTATGTATCGAATAGTGCAATCATCATTATTTATCCAATAATAATCAAATTTACTACAAATTTAAATAATTTATAAATAATTTTGTATAATACTGAGATCTCAGCATATGAGATTTGAAAAATAGGATTCTTTGAAGACTGCAATCTAACCTGATAAGACTATAATAATCTAATATTTAAAAAATAGATTAAATTAAAATAAATTTACCTTTTTGAGTTGTATGAAATTGTGTAGTCTAAGAGATGGTCAGCAATACTCTGTGATAAACAGTGTAAATTCCTCAGTTATATACGCTCCTGTTAATGCATTAGAATATGGAATAATGACAAGTTCCTTCTAACCAATGAAATATCAGAAAATCGAAAACTATATTATAGAATTTTCATATTTAGTGAATTATATAACTTGCGAATAATTATGATTGGGTAGGTATAGATATTTTTATTGTTTTAAAAATGAGAATCAAATAAGAAAATTATACGTTTTATGGTAAAGAGGATTTATAGTATCGTTGATAATAATTGAGAAGGAAGGATTACGAAATATTAATGTAAATTAAGATGCATGTCGTTGAATATAGGGCGGGCTAATCCAGAACACATTTTCGAGAATGTATTCTGGATTACAGACGGTATAGACTTTAAATTTAGGCATCTATAGTAGATTGACAGGTGAAAGAACAGATGTAGGGAATATGAGTGTGTTCCTTCAGACTGGCGGAACATCGGTATCATGAAGGAGGTATCATCGACATATTGTTGGAGATGGTGTTTATACTTCCTGCGACGACACAGTATGACTCAGTACCTTCAGTACCTTCAGTAGGATATAGATACACACATTTCAGATCAAATACCCGATTGCATGTCACCATTCTATCACGAATATCTTATTTCAATTTCAAAGAGAATACCGGCTATCCAGATAACTATACACTAATATCTAAATACATTTTATAATACTTTTTTATTATCATGGAAATTGTCTTTTACTATTAAAATATATTTATGGTCTATAGGTATGGTATATAGATCAGTTTTAAATCATATAGAGAATTATTAGTCATAACATATTGTTTTTGACTCCATGGAAAACTCCAAATATAACAAATTTGTGTCTTCCAATCAGAAAGGCATCTTCCCGATACCAAAAGCCTTATTGTGAGTATTCATTGATCAGTTACGCTTGTGGATAGGTCCATCATCTTTCTCAAGATCCTTGCTGATCCTAACAGTGCAAATTTCGCTGGATGAGTCCTACTGAGATGTCTATTTTTAGATATTCGACCCATTTCCTTATGTTATAGCTTCTTTGGCGTTGTTCCAAGTGCTCCGACTATGACCGGTATGGTATGACTTTAGCTGTCTACATATTCCAGCTCTTCTTAATTTCTCTGACCAGTATATACTCCGTATCGTCCTATTTTGAGTTCGTTTGAGAGTCCCTGGTACTGCAATGTTGATTATATAACTGCTTGTTGTTGTTGTTTTTGTCTACCTGGTCTATTGTGCTCTATTCGGTGATTTTGTTTGGGTACAGAAGCCCCATATAGGAGCTTCATTTTGTCATTTTCTAAGACTGCGGTGTAATTTTACCTTGATGTTGGTACCATTTGCTCTCATGAGAGATTTCAAGGTTGAATATTCTGCATTTATGAAAAAAAATGATCGTTTTATTAAAGAGGGAATTCGGTAATGGACGGATGATACTAAAAGTACCATCCGTACCAACTTTCAAGAGGAAAAAACATTTCTAAAGTATAGAGGACCGTCTATTCTGTTATTCATCAAAAGAAAATACAGATTGAATCAATGACAATACCCAATCATATTACATAAATTATACTCTGTAGAGAAAAATATGGATATTCAATCAAAACAGAAATATACTCTCTACATTATACTGATTATTGTAGGTATAGATTCTAGTAAAAGATGTTCACAAATATGTTTCGTGAACTTATCAACCTGAATATATCTTAACATACGTAGAATTAGCTTTAAATGTTGAAGTTTCATCCCTTCATAATGAATATATAAAAATGATTAATTTTAGAACATTTCTGTGATTCTACTTGCTTTTCAACTTTTTTTAATTTACAATAATTTACATTTACTGAAATTGCAACTCTTCGTAAAGTATTCTCTGACTTACCCTAAGAAGAAGCTCTTAGATAATGATATTCTAATGACTGTGTGATAACTATTTATATCGTAAATAAAGGGTTTGTTGTTTATTAAGAAAATGTGAAATATTTTTGCTTTAATCACAATAGATATTATATGAAGTGGATTGCAGTTACACCCTGAATAATAATAATGGAAGATAATTCTGCAATAAACTTGCAAAGATCGTCACAAAGTCACGCAGACATTCATTTATTTTATAGGCACACTTTTGACTATTATGAATGCGAAAATCGGATTTAAACAATGAATGCAGAATATTCATGATTTTTGAACAAATAATTCTATTTTCTAAATCACATTACAAAACGAACAAAAAAGATTTATATCAAATGATATTAATATAACAAAACCAAATAATAAACACAATCTAATGGACAAGTATATAGTAATAAATAGACATTATATTTTCACTGTTACAAACAATACAATAATGGAATTAATACTGCATGATAGAATTCAAACAGCTACAAATACATAGATAGATTTATATAGTATCTCAAATTAGAAAATAAACAAATCAATGAATGATCAAGACAACAGTGGACAAAACAGAACAGCGTCACGTCAATTATCAACAATCAGAAAATAGAATTTACGAATGAGTTTAGGAATTTCAAGGATAATCAAGTAATATGAATAGATATGAAAGATGATATGAACTCGATATTTTAATAAGATAATCCCAAATAGTTTAAATACTACTGATAAAAATATTAGTAGTATGTTGAAATATCAGAATTATTGCTTTATAAAGAAAAACGAATGGTACTTGTATCCACAACAAATTACTTAACGAATTTGAAATGTCCCAATACCCTTATCATGATATTTCAATAAGGTAATGTAATCTCTATACAGCGCTATACAATTTTCATTCCCGAGAGTACCTAGCCGGGATTTGAACTCTCGACCCCTGGATTGGTGGTCAAGCGTTCCATCCATTCGGCCAGCGCTCTCTACAAAAGAATGATAATTTGAAAGCCTTGTTATACTGCGTGCTAATTCAAATGGTTGAAAGGATACTCCTACTTCAACTCTTCAATTCAATTCAACCCTACTGATACTGCTTCAAGCAATCTCTATGTCTGATTCAGCATCCAGTTGAATTAGCACGCAGTATAAGAAGCCTTTCAAATTGTCATTCTTTTGTAGAGAGCGCTGGCCGAATGGTTAGAACGCTTGACCACCAATCCAGGGGTCGAGAGTTCATATCCCGGCTAGGTATTCTCGGGAGTGAAATATTTTATATCGCTGTATAGAGATTACATTACCTTATTAAAAGAAACTACTTGTTTCAAAATATAAGTTGTTCATTATCAGTATTTGTAAAAACATTTATTTTGATTTGGTTATAAAGTATAAAAGGAACGGTAAAATCATGGCAATGATAAAAACATTTAATTAAGAAATTAACAGACAAATGCATCAGATAAGAAAATAAATGCACTAAATATTATGAATTTAAAGTGTACCACATCACATTTATATTGTCATTGTCATATTTTAGAAGCACAAGCAAAACATATATCAAATAAGAGGTCAGACTTTGATAGTTAAACCAGTTTCGTTTAATTGCATATTCAGTGGCTATAATTGAAAACTTATTTAAGGTATTTATTTATTAAAGCTAAGATAAATGCTAACTATTTTATGATCAGCTTTATTCAAATTAACAGCCCAGCCTCTGAATCGAGGGGTGGCGGGTTCTAGCCTCATGACAGGCAAACATTTTCAATCAGTGGGGAAAGTTTGAAAGAGGTTAATTTCAGATTTGATTCACACAGAGCACATTTACCCTTCTAGCCTGATGGATAAAGAAGTAATTCAGAGATGATTCCATTACAGATAGTGTAATATGCATGTCGGGATAATTTTGAAAGGAATTAAAAGTATAGATAAAAGAATCCTCAGTTATAGGTAATAGAATATAATTAGTAATTAAAAAATAATGAAATAATTGTTTAAAAATAGATTTTGCGTTTTTAAAAGCAGCTGAAATGAATGAAAATTATGATAAACATTGAGAGTAGCAGAATATTGCAGGATAATCGCGATTTCTGCCTTCTTCTGAAATATCAGAGAATTTGAGACGTTTTTTCGTATCAAAAAATGTTTTCAAAACTTATCGAAATTTTCAGAGATTCAATTATTCAGAATTATAAATTAAAATCTCATGAACAGAATAATAATAACTTCTATCTAAATTGAGCCCGATAAGAATAAGATAATTGAGATGATGAAAAAGAAAAGGAGGAACTAAGCTGACAAGGGAAAATAATAAAGATGATAACAAAGAAGAAGAATAAGACAATGAAGATGAGAAAGTGAAGACAAAGAAGAATAGATAAAGAGAAGACAATGAAGATGATGACAAAGAAGAAGAGAAAGAGAAAGACAATGAAGATGATGACAAAGAAGAAGAGAAAGAGAAAGACAATGAAGATGATGACAAAGAAGAAGAGAAAGAG
>JAYMFX010276548.1:0-18100 GCA_036784945.1 Monocelis spectator
TATTTTGGATCCACCATCTATTTTCATTTATTCATAATTAATTATGATCCAATCACTACACCACAAAATTTCTAATAAAGTATAGAGTTCTACATTGCGATGAACAAATTGTCCCTGAAAATGCATCAATCGCTTATGAAATGAACTTTAAAGGACATAGGTACCTTTAAAATGATAAAGAATAGAAATGGTTTTAAAGACAAGTTAACTAATTTTTTCATTGAACTGTATTGAATCTGTTGTATTGCGACTAATTCCATTTAATTTACCTATTTTTTGCTAACTCTAATGATTACTTTGTACCTATTTTGTATAGACCATCTTTTTTGTACTATATTCTAGAGTTGTACTCGATTAAAATGAATGAATGAATATAATTTACTCATGTGTATTAATATTTTAACTTTAATTTCGTTGTGATATGACATTTACAACCTCATTACAAGATTTTTTAGAATTAGACATTAATAATATTTTCTAAATTATTTAATTTTAAAAGAATTTCAAATAACCTCGAGATATATATCAATTTGATGTCAATATAATTCTTGGCATATTTCATGAAACCAATTATGTATCCATCAATAATTTGGTCTAATCACCGCTTTAATCACCTTTCTTTCACGAGAATCTTTCAGAGCAATTGCATATTCTTCCAGTGAATAATCCTTTATTCCCAATGCTTCCGGAGAAAGAATATTCCTTTTAAACATATCAAGAATCAGAGCGCAAGCCTCGTTCAGTTTATATCGATTGCCGAATGAACCGAAGATGTCCAATTCTTTGCTCATTACTTCGAACGGAGAAATATTGAATGAACACTCTTTACTAGATATTCCTAAAAGAAGAATCTTTGCTTTAACGGAGGCATTGTAAAAACAGTTTTCGACCGCTTTGAATGACCCTGAACAATCAACTATGAATTGGAATTTAGATTTGTACGTGTCCTTGGCCAAGTCATCGGATGATACCACTCGCACACCTGTGAGTTGTAACTCGGCGATCATCTTCAATCTCATATCGTTCACCTCTGACACAATGATAGCTCCATTACCTCTGAAGTGAAGTGCTAACGTTGAAAGGATACCTATAATACCTCCGCCAATTATCAAGATATTGGATCCTGAAGGAATATAGCCAATCCTTCTAAACCCGGCCAAAATACACGCAAGCGGTTCCGCAAGTACAGCAAGACTAGGTGGTAAATTCATTTCCGTAGCTTCTGCTGGATATGGAATCAATCTCTTCGGCTCTAACTGAATGTAATGAGCCCAACCACCTAGAACAATATAGTTAAATATCATAATATAGTAAAAGTCTAAGAGGGTGTCAAAGATTTAAAATTCTAAGATTGGTTATATAATGAAATTGTAATAAGTCATCATAACTCAACTCACCATTTTTCATATAACCCAAGTGGTCAGTTAGACAATTGCGACAATGGTTATAACTGCCAAGTGAGCACTGGTTACACTGGTCACACTGACCAATTGGCTGAACGATCGCTTTTTGTCCAACCCTCACACTCTTCCCCTTTACTCCGACATTCACGATCTCCACATAGACTTCGTGTCCCATTTGAGCGACATCTTGGACAACATCATCCAGATGGCCCTCCACAATATGCACATCCGTACCGCAGATTCCTGATGCGAGTACTTTCGCTAGTACGCTGTTATCATCGATCTCTGGAATGGGTATATCCTGAAGTATCAACTGGCGATCGATTTTCCTGAACCAAACCGCCTTCATCATACTTACTCAATATGAGATCCAGAATGAAATATGAAGTACACTACTAAAACTAGCTCGAGATATTAGATAATGAATCCAATCCACTGACGATCCAATCATAGATTAAATGTTAAATGTTAAAAATCAACCTAGATGTTTTTGTATGTACCTTAATTATAGTCTGCTCGAGAATGAAACTAAGTGAGGCGAAAATTTAGAATGGTGAACTGCAATAATTAATTATCTCAAACTAAAAGAATAAATAATAAAAAACAAATTATTTTAGTCATTCATATCAATAAAATCCAATAAGAGGGCATATAAATGGTATTAAATACCCGACCAAAGCAGAAATAGCTTTGATATACTCTCGAACTGATTATTTTACTGATTATTTAGTCCACAGCCTCATTGAGTACTAAAACTATTCCTCGACGTTTTTTAACCCTTCGTTTGCTGAAGGGAGGTCCACCCTTAAAACTTGAGGTAACAATGTAAACATGGGTTGCTGCTTTCTACCATTAATTTCTGCCCAAAGTGGTACCCACAGCAAAATACACCATAATTTTAGAACCGAAAGTCCCCCCCCCCCCCACCCCCTCCCGTAAACGAAGGGTCGAACCAATCCATGACAGAGAAAACTTTAATTAAATAACACATTCAACAATCATCGCTGATATCATAGTAAATACACAACACAACACAACAGCAATAATCTCTGCCTATTTGCTGCAAGCTGTCGCTCAGTGTCGATTGGCTGTCTGTATAGTCAGTATCGAGTCAGACAGACAGACATGCGCTGACTGGATGTTTCACTCACTGGATGCAGCATATCGATCTGCAACGGCGGGTAAGGAAATCTCTCTCACTTCTCTCGTGTGATTCACTGTTTTCTATCGATTGTAAGAGTGCATATTATTGAAGACTTACTACTTACTATAATTAACAACTTATTGAGGATTTGCTTGAGTTAAATCGATTAATTTCATAGTTTCATTGTAATATTTAGATTTTGTTTCGATGGGATCTAAATATTATTATGCAGTACCATGGAGAGAGCGTCTGTTATTAATCAAATTATTTGCCAAATGGAAGGGCAGTGTTTGGCAGTTATTGTGGATCGACTTGATAATCTACGTACTCTTAACAGCTGGTATTTCAGTGTTTTATCGGCATTTGCTGATGCAAGATGGATATGAATTTTGGCGAGTGAAATTTGAAGAGTACGTTGTCTATCTGAAAACCTTACAAAATGTAGTGCCTTTATCATTTCTTCTTGGTTTCTTCGTGTCGTTGATCGTTGGTCGATGGTGGGCTGTATGCATGAACATTCCATGGATGAACCACACTGCTATCCTCATGCCATCTTTCATGTGTAAGTGACTTTCATTCAGTTCTTGCTTTTAATGGGGTGTTTTCATAGAAAGGAGTAAGGGTACATAGCCTTTATTTCTATGTTTATTTTTATGTCGTAACCATAGAAATAAACTATTTTGTACGGAATAATACGGTTACGAATGTATGTATTTACTATTATGTATTACATATGTATTAAATATACGAAATAGTTTAAATTTGGATAGAGGATTTTATTGTTGAGAAATCTGTTGGTTCGATTTGGCTTTGGATCAATGATTCGATTTACCTATTGAGCGACTCAACAAGCTATAAATGCTTTAAATCTATATTATTAAAACTGTAGGTATTGTCGTTAGCTTCGTCTATTCAACTTGGTTGATACCTACTTATATAGTTATAGACTGTTAATTCACTAATCTCGTTATAGCTCTAAGCCTCTTTACTATATAGTACATACATATATGAAATATGATGTTTGAGAGACTTTTAAATACTGTTATACTATCCTGCGTTTTGTTTTAGCAAATGAAGTCGAAAATGGTGAAAAAGATACCCGCCAAATTCGACTGTTAATTTTGCGTTATTTGAATTTATCGATTGCTATGCAACTGAGAGGTGTTAGCCAACAATTGCAGAAACGATTTGCCTTAAAGAAGAGGACAGTACTCGATCAGTTTAACAAGGAAGTGACTAAAGTCACTAAAATGATCACACTAAACAGAGAACAGAAAGAAATGTCGAAATTTTCCATTAGAGATAAATTGGAAGTATTTAACGATGATCCAGAAGTGAAGAAGACTTTTGGCATGCTCATTACACCCGATGAAATTAAAGCGTTTGAAAGTATTGGTAGAGACCAAGGCGCTTCATACGAACCGGAGTACTGGGTGCCCCTTCAATGGGCACTGCGTGTAGTGCAAAAGTCTCGCGATCTGGGCTACATCAAGCACGATCGTCATTACGTATTGATGACTACATTGATCGAAGATTTGAGAGTTCTTATGCAGAATCTCTGGCTGTATTGCAATTTCAATGTCCCACTCGTCTATGTTCAGGTAAAGCATTGTGAATAAGGGATGAACTGTTTAGTTAATGTGTAGGAGAATTATTGAGTCAGAAATAGGTTTTTAGTTGCAAATGACATTTTAGTGCATTCATTAATTTCTGGGATTTTACAATACAAGAGATATATAGTAATTAGGCAGACAATAAAAGCGACCTGTTTCGCTCTTGTGGTTGGCACAAAAGTAAGCTTGCCTATCATAATGCTTTCAATTAGAACGAGGAATGGAACTCTGGCAAAACTATATGAATTACTCTAAATCGCGCACACATCGAGAGAATGAAATATTGATTAACTCGACTGCAGATTATAGGGGCAGTTATTGTAAATCCAATTTAGAGTTAGGGCTCTTTCACTCACCGAGCAATTTATGTCAAAATTAAAAAAATGTAAATTTGAAATATGTATACTGTTTTACATGTAAATCTTTCTTGGTATAATTTTTACTTGATGATATTGATAAGAGTGATCATGCATATATTTTAGGTCGTGATTATTGCAGTGTACTCTTTCGTACTGGGTGATGTGTTTGCACATCAGTTTATCAAACCACATATAGCTGACAATTCCACAAGTGGGTATATGGCTGCTCTCTCCTCTGAGCAATACCCCACATTAGGGAAACTGGATCTATATGTGCCCATATTCGGCATTTTAAAATTTATATTCTACGTTGGCTGGTTTAAAATCGGATATGCTTTGCTGAATCCTTTGGGAGAAGATACAGCTGACTTTCCGGTGTCGGATATATTTTCTTACAATTTGGAGGTAAGAAGAGAATTTTATTGAAATAATTGATATATATTGTTCATGTAGGGTGTGGAAGACCGACGATAATAATCAATATGTTATTGTCAAGGTCATAACCTATTTAATCCTCTAATGTCTATAAATTTAGGGTCATTGCCCATTGATTGTCTATAGATTAGATTTATGTCATTACCATAGAGATGTTATAGAGTTAAGAAATATAGAGTGATAGTCTAAATGAGATTGTAGGGCAAATCAACGAATACTCAACTGTGATTCGCTAAGAAGTAATGGCTGATTTCTAATCACGAATAAAACTCGCGATTAAGCTCGCCTGCAGCTGCCATGTCCCCTCAGTATAAAATAAGATCAGCACTCTATAGATCACCTTGTATTTATTACATCTCTATAGTCATTACCCATCGATTGTCTATGGATTTTTAAAGATACAAATATATTTAATTTTCTATGGATTTAGAATCATTGCTATTCTATTCTATTCTAGATTTAGAAAACCATATGGTTCGTTTTACTGCGCACACATCTCTATCTATGTAAGAAACAAAATGTTATGCCAGATAGAGTAGTAGTAGTATTATACCGAGCGGAACTATAAATATTGATTCAATTTAGAAATGACTGTACACTCATTCACACTTGACATTATAGTGACCTTCAGCTGTTAGCTTAACATTATAATATTACTTCTTGAAGTTCTCTCTATGTTAGTGAAAGATATGAAAGCGAGTAGTTTCATTTAATTTATCCACCTGGCAAATATACTATGCAGGAATGAAATCGTAATGCGCATAGATCTTCATTTATTAGGTCGTGTTATTAATTATAACTTTTAATCTTAATTGTGCATTTTAGGTTTCAATTCGCAGTGGTTCTGCACAAGATAATCTTTATCCCTCTTTTCTATCAGAAAAGAAAGAGGCGGATTCATTTTTATACGCGGCTAGATTGGATGAGAACCTGACCACACGCAAGTCCACGGAAGATGACAGTGAAGATGAAGCGGCAGTCAGCCATGCCATTTACCAACCACCCTCAGATGATATCGAGATGCAGATCCATGATCGTCTTAAAAAGGGTCATAATTAAATGAAATCATTTGCTATACATTCATTAAGATGCTGATGTTAACTCTTTTATATATATATATATACTCATCGCCTATAACTTAAAATATCATTATTTTTATCGCATTGAAGAGGTTAAGTATTATTAACATTGTTGAGCATTATATTTAATTTTCATCATGCACACAGTCGTAAGCTTTTCTGACGCTGACATCGTATTCTGTGTCGAACTTAATCCGTTTTGGGCCTGTATTTCGTCTTATTATGATAATTAACTGCTGAACAGTAAAGGTTCCATGGTTAGCTATACCTATATATATATAACAGCTTGTAATAACTAAACCATTGAAACCTAACTGCCTTTATTATTCATAGATTGTACAATATTACTACTTAGTAATATAATATAGTTCACTGTAAAAATAATAAAATGAGACAATTTTGCTGGTAACGATTCTTTAATTTTCATAGATCGATACGGGCATATTATGAAACTAAAATCAATTATTTTATATTTTTAATGGATCAATTTTGTTCATCAAGATACTGCTAATATAGACCTACGAATTGTGATAAGACATCTTTTAATTTTATTGTATTATTTTTATCCATGTGTCTAGAAATATATGTAGATTACATCGAATTACTTTTATTTTTTGACATAACTTTTAGTGTGGCATATTTTGCATAGCTAAGGATTTTTCTACAAACTGTAAAGCCAGGCTAAAAGTGCATTCAGATAATTACCCCATCGTGATTACTACTTATTAATTAATTGGATCGATCGACCTAAATTCAATGCCTATATATACATACATACATACATTGATTTTGAATTTAATATCTCACTCGGAATTAAATGTATTGATTTTCATTTCGGAGGCAAATAAACCAACCTATCATTATTGGTAGTACATACTACGATTTAATAATAATAATATAACAGCTACAAGCAGATAGATCATGTGAGACTTGAAACAACAATACAGAGTAGATAGAATATCTCAATTTTAATTTATTCGACAAGAGGCAATGAAATGACAATTAAATGAATGTTTTATTATTAAATAAATAGCTTCCATAGCGCAGCAAATGTACATAAAATAATGGCATTATACTCACTAGTTGCGAAAGAAATAAACAAAAACTAAATTATTATACACAATATAACTCCACAATCATAGACATCCATTATTAAAGATCACGCGCTTTCAGGTTATTTACACAAATATGGAGACTTATTATTATAATTATGTACAACAACTTCTGTGATAACTATGTCTGTTATACTATACTATATGTATTCTGACTGCAAGAATTCATAAATATGCCTGATTACAAAATTAATAAACAAACCTAATCAATGCTAGACATTTATGTTCAACCCGTAAACTCATATTGATACACTGGCGATCATTTAACAGATGACTAAAAGGATGCTTCCTCATTAACCAATCATACAGAGAATTAGTAATAGTTGTTTAACTTATAAAATATTATTTCCTATAAATTGATTTGAGTGAATAATATTGTTCGATTTAGTGCCTTAACTAATAATGCTTTAGAATTCATACAATTAATTATTTCACTGACAAATAAATCTTAAATTAAATCTCGATACTGAAACACAGATAGAAACTCCATACAAAACAGCCAAAAGAAATTGGGACAGATTAAATCAAAAATAGAAGACTGATGAATAACTTTCACTAAGTGATTGGTCAGTCATATAACAGAAGCGATCATAATATAAATCCAACAGCTTGAATAACGATAGATCATCATGTTGCCTTAAATGAGAAAGACGGTGGGAGTTTGCGCGACTCAATTGATTCCATAAGTTCCTCGAGCATATCTTTCCTAGAAATAGAGAAATTATTGACTGTAATAAAAAAATTCACAACACAAACAAATAAATGACTGCAACAAACACGTGATCACGATGGCGCAATGGATACCCAGACAACAATGCTGAAATGCATTTCTCTTTTACTGCGTACAAAAATTTAACGGCATAAATTCCTTATAGATTCGGACACCGTTGAACCAATTTTAAGGAAATTTTGTATGAGTACTACATTCATTGTGTTCCGAGAATAGTTTTAGTCATATTGATAACTCGGGCATTCGTTTTACCTGCGAGTAATTTACTAAAACGGAATGCTTATCCTATCTTGAACTATAAGCTCAAAATCAAGCTTCTTCTAATAAATTTTCTTGCACTGTTTCGCATAGATGAAATAAGCAGAGAGAGGTAGTCAGCCAATCAATCAATCAATCAATCAATCAATCAATATGTTAAAATCAATTTTTACTTTTTTTGTTGCACCGCTGTCTTAGCTTCACCAATTCTGACGAGTGCTCTCAGCTTCTTTAACTCACAGGACAATTCACCGTATAGCACCGTTTGCAGCTTATCGAATTTTTGCGATTCCATTTGTGCCTAAATCATAATGAACCACAAATTACAACCCTGGGAGTAAAATTAGGCCGTGTATTTTCAAGGGATAATAATTTATTCGGAGAATAAAATGTCACACATAACCAAAAGATTTGCCAAAAGTCTACATATGGATTCAACAAAACAGCTTATTACATTAATCAATGAAAAAATTAATTCACCTCATGTTCCAGTCTTTCTGCTGACGGATCTTTGAAGCGACTGAGCGGGACGGAGTCCAGATACTGCATTATACTGATACTGTCTAACACACTGGGAACCGGTGTCTGGTGAGCCGAATTCTGTTGATAGGGCGAACTGGTAGGTGGCAGGACTGGGCAGGAACTATTGGATTCGTGGCTGTTGCCTCGGGATACATTGGAGGTCAGCGACACGGCTGAACCAGACTCGACGCCCAACGTTGAAGGGAAAGAATGCGGTTTGACGGTCGAGTGGGAATCAATGTTGTTACCGGAATTCACTCCCAGATGACATCCATTTGATTGAGGTCTAAATATGCAATATTAAAATTCAAATAATCAATAAAGGCAATGAAAAATATCTACAATGAAATGTCTATTAGTTTCTCCACGTTGATGTTTTACCATATACTAATTAATATTCGATGTTTAATAAAGGTTTACAACCATAATAAACGAATGAATTCACTTGTAATAATAATGTAATTTGATATACACACATCGATCTTTAACTACAGGTAGAATTCGTTTTGATATAAAATTAGATGTCTAAGACTAAAATTAACATAGGAGAGAGAATAGCCACACCCATTTTATATCGGTAGGGGTAAAGATGACTGAGGATTATCCGCATATGATTCAAACCTTCATGCGGGGTGGATAACTTGCCTAACAACATGTATTATCTAGGAATATTAAAGAATGTGCCAAGTCAATGAACTAACTGGGCTCAAATCGTTAGTTGAAAAATGAATTCATGCCTTAATGTATCGCAGTTGACACATTTTTGATGACAATGAGTTATATATAATTTAATAATTCGGGACAATTAGCTCTCATTGGTTGACAGATACTCAACAGTGTTTGGTGAAAAATTTATGACAAAAAATAATTGATTTCTCAATTAGTGTTTCATTCTATTTCTAATTTTGAGTCCACTTCATGGATTTTTGTTTCACATTCATGAATGAACTATAAATACTGTCTGTGTATTAAATGAGAGAGAGCACGCGCATAATTGAGAACTATTATATAGACAGTGTCAAGATCATGAGATAGAAACAGGGGATTTCCATGGATACATTCGGTTGCTTACATTTTATTAATTATCGAAGGACTGGCTCCGGCTCTTTGTATCGTGGCTGACACAGACGGGGATGAGGCATTTGGATTGCGTGACTTTAAGTCTTCCAAATCTGAAGAATAAAAGTAACAAGTTCAACGATAATGAGGCCTTTCGTATGAGCCGGATTTTTTTCTTCTGTAAAACTACACGAGAAAATTAAAACGAACATTTCTGAAGAAGAGTTATCATTGATTTATAGCTGTTCTCCTTTCCAGGCTGCTGAAGGATGGATGGGTTTTTCAAAATGTCGGACAAAAGTCGAATTAATTCAGAGTTCTGATCGTTTGATCGGGGCATTAGAGAATGATGAGTACTGGCAACTAAAATGAAACGAATGATACAATCACTGAATATACTGCAGCACACGTTATCATATCAATCACTGATAATGACATATTAGTGTGAGGAATACTGACCTTTCTTATCCAATAATGGCGAAGGTCGAGCTGGCAGTTGGTTGGAATGCTGCTGGTGGCGTGGGTGAAGCGAAGCGGGAGACATGGTCGCTTGGTGCTGATTCGAGGGGGCGGAGTCGTGTGTGCTGGTGTTGATATGCAGACTCTGCGAGTGCTGCTGATTATCACGGGATAGCTGGCTCTCGAGTCGAGACACCAAATCTTCCAGATGACGATTAGAGTTGGAGGAATGACCGGATGGCTGGCTGGTCTCGACCTTATTGTTAATGGTAACTGGGTGTTTGTTCTGCGACTGGGAATTGTTGCTGAGACTGTTGATCAAGGATGTAATGATAGCGCTATTGTTGTTGTTATTACCCTGACTTGGCTGCAATGTGAAGTAAACAAAATATTCACTTATTATGCCATAAAAGCGGGAACGAGAGGGATAACGGAACCAACCGGTAAGCATAAAAATGAAGTTACCAAGTTCGCCATACTTTTTTGTAAAAGTCAAACTAAAAACACTCAAAATGCTTTCATATAGAAAAAGACACTCATGACATTGAAAGATACATTACCGCAGGTTATATTTTTATCCCGTTCACGGCATAACCATTGACAATGAAACTGGAAAATCAATAAAATTTGTAACTAAGCGCAGTAGCATATTGGGAAGTAAAGTCAACATAGAAAAAATATCAGTGACTCATCGATATTGTACATAATAGGGAGGAACATTAAAAAAGGATACTGTCCTGCTCATATTCAATATCATGATAGCAATTTAAAACAAGAACAGCCTAGAAATGAATCAAATTTTCGTTATTACATATTTTGTATATTATTTACCTGAGTAGAGCCAATCCCCGTTGTACTAAAAGACCGCGAATAGTTGCCTTGATTTTGTTGCAATGAGGCGGAGGATGGTGGTGCAGCTGATGTTGACACTTGTCTGTTATACATCAACTGCTGGCTGACATTGTTAATCAAGAATTGGGAGGTTGAGAGGGCCGGATTCGCGGAGGAATTGGTCGACGCGTACTGTCGAGAAGAGGACGAGGAATTCACGAAATTCGTGTTACCCGATTGATTCCGGGCCAATGAATCGTTTAGTGTATCTAATAGCTGACGAACTGGAAGGCTTGAACCTGTCATATTGAAATATGTCATTAATAAACTATATCATTTCTCGTATGAATGTTATCACTATCTAATTAATGTCTAGAATACGGCCTATAATCAAGAAATAACAATTTATCAAATGTCTTATCAAATTTATTCTTAAGTAATAATAAAAAAAGTGAAATTAGTAAAATTAAACGAAATTTGATGCAACATCATTTAGAAAACAACCAAATCGAAAATAAAGGAGAATGATTTCATGGATCGATACTTAAGTCAGAAAAATTTTGAATTTAACGGTTATCATCATTCACTAAGAAATTCAAAGCAAAATATATTCTCAGCTGCAGTAATTTATTTCGATATTACAATCACAGGGAAATAGCTACATATATAAATACATCTATCTCTCTGATAAATCATTCAACATTCAAAAAACTAAGGCAGTAACTTTAATGACCACCTACCTAAGAGTAAATGTGTCAAAGCTACAACTTATATATACACACATATTGTTATTAAAGTGAAATACAATAACTAAATCAATGGGCATTAATTTGTAAGTTATTGATTGAATGATGAAAAACACTTACTGGCAGTTTGATGCCTCGTTACCGATGATAATGATGAAGCATTGGGTGTCTGAACAGGTTGGACTCGACGCTGTGGACCAGCCTGTTTATTATCAATCGGACTGCGTTTACGATGCTGCTGTGATATATCAGGCTGTGGCTGAGGAGAGCAACTGCCCCCACTAAGAGGCGAGCTGCCGGGAGAAATGTCCATGTCTTCCAAGTGCGGATTGTTGGATGCAGACAAATGCGAACTTGAACTACCTGATAATGGGTTGGAAGGTTTTTGCTGACTGTGGGCCCTAGCAGCGAGCATAGAACCGAGAGAATTTGGATTGTGTAAGTGAGAAAGATGATGATTGCCGGAGGTGCGATAGTTTCCACCTGAGGAGAAAATGGAGGAAAATTGGCACCTCTTCTATTATCATGATCTCAAGTCTAGTCAACCAAATACTCGTCATATATTACAAAGGAGGACAAAAACATAAACTACAGTCGTCAAGATCTGTAATTTGATTGGCTCTCACAATATAGAAAATCGGATCTATGTATGTATTTAGACTGTAATTTATAACAATTATAAAATACTTAATTCCACTATTCTAACGTAGCTAAATACAATCTCTCTTGAAATCTGTTAACAAAGCTATTTATTATTGTGAAGAGAGTAAGAGAGTGAAAATAAACGAATAACCGCGAGCAAATGTACAAAAGCAGTGTTAATTGAGAGGAGGCGGAACATACAAACAACATATGAATATTAACTTACCTTCTCTTGGTCGTGATGATGTGGAACCAATCACGTTAGATGAAATGTTTGTTCCACTGGAATGTTGATTATAAGATGCGGATAGGGAATTGGAAGTTGAACTAACTGAGTGAGGCATAGTCTTAGGAAACACGCGCGCACTACCCTGTTGCTGGGAACAACTAAAAAACAAACAGAACAGTGTATTTATAACTACAGCTCAATAAAATAATAATACGAATATGTTAACTTTTGAAATACACAAGTTATAAAGTAATTTTTTCTCATTTTTTCACAAAATCTTCAGCGAGACTTCCCAAATTAAACAATACGATCTGCAGAGAGAGAGAGAGGGCGGGAGATTTGTTTTCTTACCTGTGGTTATTACTAGACGAATATTGATGATTTGAGCCAGTGTCTACACTGCCAGAACTGTCATATCGCAATCGTTTGGGGGACACTCCACCACTACTGGGCCGATGCGAGGACTGCATAGAGCTACTCACTGTAGGTGGATACCGCTGCTGAGTTGATGTCACTTTGTGGAGCGATCCAACAGCATTAGTAGTGGTGCTACCAGAGCGACTATTGGAGTACTGTGTATCCACTGCCGAATGCTGGTGATTAGACCCAGAATTGTTCACCGGATACGCTCTCTTTATAGCATGACCTAAAAGATGAAATTCAAATAAGAAGAAAATAGATTATTATGGATATGATAATTAGTAATTATTTTAAAGAATACGTTTTGAAAAAATTAACATTCATTTCAGTATGTGCAGTCAAGTGAAATATAATTCCGAAGGAGATTCTGGTAATCGATAATCAAGAAAGACAGATTATTATATTTAACGATTGGTACATAAACGATAAAGCACATCATAGGCATTCACATCCAAAACTAACAAACTTCTAAATCAAAGCCCAAAACAATTTAGTTAGGACAATGACTTAATCGTTTGTGAAGATCAGAAATGGAAAGTCAATTTTACTTATCAGAGATTAAAATCTTGAATCCACCAACCAATAGGCAATATAGATAGAAATATGTCAGAAAATGCCGTGAAATAAACTGTTATTTAATAAACTCATTGGTTCAATTCATTTAAGTATAAACAGAATTGATACACATGTCATATTGTAGTAGAGAAATATCTGACAAGACTAAATATAGACTAGACACCATGTCACACTATTCAGTAAGAGATTGCACCTTAACAGCAACCGGAAGTGCATATAGTATCTTCAGGTCATATAGTTCCAATATGCAAAATATGACCGATAGTGGAAATTTGAAATTTCAGAATAGATAAGCGTACAAAGCCTCATTTAGTTGTTAGAATTAAAGATTATATTGATGTTTGTAGTCATCCGGATATGCTAATGTTATATTGCCTATAAAACAAGAGCTGTTTAACGACAGACAAATGTGTACTTATTGTGAAAATTGGGGTTAAGTTAAACGAAGTAACTTCAACAATCACCCTCTTTCTCATGGCCTCGCTCTCTCCTGTGGTACTGCTCAATGAGTTCTTGCTTGGGGACTTCTAAGAGGGTCCATTCCTCTGGTTTTTGCCATTGTGACACCTCTGTGGTGCAATTGTAATAGTAGATTTTGTTTTTACTACTCAATTGTTCAGACCAGTCACCACATATGCGTATTGCAGTCTTACGCCACTGAACAAAAAAACAGAATGATAGTTATGAAAATAATATTATGTGGAGATGCAAGAGAAAACTTTAAATAATTTTGCATTTTAAATGATGCATATTTAATCTGGGGATGACTACAATAAGCATACTCAGTAGATTTTTGAGCATAAATCAGGTATAAATCTAGCATGCATTCATACATGCCTTGAGGACTTTACTATAGTAAACCCGAGAGCAGCGACAGAGCATATATACATAAATAAAATATATACATGGACCTCCAATAAAGCCCTAAACATTCCACTGATGTATAATGAAATAAGAATTAAGTTTCTCTGCTAACAGAGATATTATTGCACAAAAGATGTATAGAAATACCTCAGTTTTTCCTTTTGCAACAGTTGTAGATGTGGTATGCCGCTTATCCTGACTACTGTTGGAATAATGGTAACGATTATTGCCACTTGTATTTGAGAAATGATTTCTACTACCCCCACCACCACTTATATTGCTGGATTTATAATGATCTGAAAATAAACATACAATACCAAATTAATAAAATAATTATACACAGGGTTCCTACTGGTTTTGAAATATGTTTAAAGGACATCCTAGAATATTCCAAATAATGATGTATTGCTTGTTTTAAAGACATTGCATACCTTACAAAATTAAGTTCTTTTGCTGAAGAAGAAACTTGCCAACTTATTGATTGTTTGAAATGTGTTATTTAAGTTTCAACACCTAATAAAGAGTTCATGCTGTGCCTAATTTGAAGGTTTTTAAAAAAATAAATAAAACCAGAATTGCATCACTATATATGTACTAATCCTGACACAAACAATTCTTGAATTTACTGTGAATTAAATCATAATTACCAATCCATCCATATTCAAAACAGCTTTATTCATATTTGGCTACCTTGGATAAAAATGCTTGGTCCCAATAGGTTTATGTTAAGCAAGGTTGAATGTATACCTAATATTTGTTTTATACAGTTAAGTTCACTTGATTGTGACTCCTGGATTTCAGATTATATGGAAATATGAGAGTACAATTAACAATCCAACAATAATGTGTCTGTAATTTTTTTTAATTCTTAAAAAAAGATTTCTTAACCGCATATTTTTGCTTTATCATATTTTTATGCTTTTAAGAATTGACAAGATTACAATTGATGATATTTTATGAAGTTCAAATACTAACAGAATGTAAATATTAATATTGATTAACAAAATGATTATTTTACTATAACAATAGATAAGTAACATTATTTCCCCTCCAATAGATCTAATATAAATAAAGAGCCATTACTATTGTACATCATGCAGCATATATGTGATACAGTTTATTACTTAACTATAATCTTTAATGCATACAAATAATTGAATTGTAATTTTGGCAATTTTCATTCTAAATAAACATTTGATGCACATTTTTATTCAAAGTAAAAATTACTCTTGAGAAAATTACAAAATTGCTAAAATAATATGGTATGGACAAACTTATAGAATGTTTAAAAAAACTTACCATTCATTGTTGTTGGAGGGAATTATCTAAAAAGAACAATATTTCTTAAATAGATTCCTTTTAAATTAATTAAAATAGTATATAGGTATTAATTTGTAATGAGTAATTATTCAGTATTTTGATTTAACAAATTTAACTTGAAATTGCAGGAGAACATATGATACCAATTGGCACAAATCAATACTATCTAGTGACCTTTATATATTATCTATCTTGGTCTATTTATCATTTAACATATATGTAAAGGACATTCTGTCTGTCAGTTAGCATTACAGTTAAATTACAAACTGCTAGAAATTTTTGCCAATCAGGAAAATTAGTCCGATTGAGGGTCTCCAGGAACCTGGTCATTGTAGGAACTAGTCACTCATGAATATTAAAATATTCATGAGAAATCTTAAAATCTCTATTAATAATGTAAACATCTCATTTCCGTGATCTGCTTTGTAAGACATCATATTTAAAGGCTAAAATGCAAAATAAACCAATAATAGAAAAAAGGGTAGGGTAAAAGAAACCCCACATGATTAGCAGAAAAAGAGAAGAGATGAAGAGAATAATTTTAACTATAAAGTAACAAAATATTTGACCATTTAAGACACTCAGTAAAAAAAACAATTTCATTTTATTTGACAGGGAAAAATAAAAGATTGGCTAGATTTTTATACAAGAGAAGATAAAGCTTCATTTAATTAAAGAGTTAATAAGTTTTGTAATTCCCCAAAACAATATTGTTCTTGGATTCCACTCATTGATCGATCTGAAATTAATGGTAGACACACCATAAGTTCAGATATTGATGGAGGCATCTGAAAAACAACTAAAATGGAAAGCTTTCAACATTTAAAATAGATACTAAATAACACGAATAGATTTAATGTATAGAGAAATGAAACTAGAACATAAACTTTAAAAATATATATTTCCCACAGAAATATAGAAAATATCTTACATTATCTTTAGTTTGACTCGATTTTCACTTCAAGGTAATCTGATAATTGTTCTCAAGCTTGGCCTGCAGCATTATATGTGTTTAAGGATTAGTACTTAAGAAATAATGACTGCATTTTGTTTTCTTTTTATTCGTATTATTTATGACGCAGAAGCCGCCATTTTCATACTTTTATTTTTTATTCATTTTACAAAACAACATCCATCAACCACACACATATCAGAATCAAAGATGTAGCTAAGTAAAATATGTAAATTAACTAAATTTTTAAAATTATTTAACAAAATTCTAAAACAACATTTTTTTAATACTTTAGAGGTTAACACTATTGTTAAGAAATTTTACTAAAAAATAAAATGCATTAGTACATTTACCAAGATAGATGCTTACATTTATGTTTTTTCATAAATAATTTGCAAGGCAAATCATTTAAACATTAATAAATACGATTCTGAAGAAAACAGATATTCCTGCAATTAAGTTTCGTGGATTATCATACAAAGTAGGTCATTTACTGAATGTATGTTATAAGCAGCTTAATTTTAAATTGTGCAATATACTTAATATAATAATTTGCCTGTTAAATGTTCATGTTTTAGTAAATGTAGAAATATTAAAAATTAATATTAATATGCCAGGGAACAGAAAAGTACCTAAAGAGACAAATATGCATATTGCAGATTAAAAAAATAATATGCTTTGATTCTTTATTTCACAATTTTTGTATTACAAAAGCTTCTGAATATTTTAGTAAATATAATATTAAATAAATAAACCCTTAAGTGGATTCTGTGTTTTTTGTAATCTACAAACTATGCAATTGACTGGTTTTATAATAATTGTCAGTCTAGAAAATTTCAGTGAAAAATAAAATCATTAAATATTAAATAATGCTTTCACTATGTTTTGAATCCGATAATTGTCTGACACACTATACTGATACTGATAGATCTAAAGATACACAATCTTTCAAAAATGTATGAAATTCAGTCAAATTGACTGATTTAATTCCACTAATAATTTTACAAAAAGGTTCCCTGGTCATATGTGGTTCATACTAGTCTACACCATAAGCTTTCAATGGAATGCTGTTAGTAGTTCAACAAGTGAATCAAAATTTAATATTACTATAACCACCCAAGGTTTTAAATTAGGTAAAATCTTAATGTGTATGTTGTTTCTTTGGTGTGTGTATGTTGTTTCTTTGATCTTGGCATTAGTGCCCAAAGCTTGTTTTATTCATCTTCATGCATGGATTTTGTCAGCTGTTGTCATAATGCACGGTAGGTTTAAAAAAATTTTATCCACAAAAAAATCTCCAGACTTGCTTGCTAATTATAATTGTACATCGATCTGGGAATGTTTTGC
>JAYMFX010276659.1:2596-18085 GCA_036784945.1 Monocelis spectator
GCGTAAATTGACTTTAGCGTAAATTGACTTTAGCGTAAATTGACTTTAGCGCAAATTGACTTTAGCGTAAATTGACTATAGCGCAAATTGACTTTAGCGTAAATTGACTTTAGCGTAAATTGACTTTAGCGTAAATTGACTTTAGCGCAAATTGACTTTAGCGTAAATTGACTTTAGCGCAAATTGACTTTAACGTGAGCTGACTTTAGCGTGAATTGACTTTAGCGTGAACTGACTTTAGCGCAAACTGAATTTAGCGTGAATTGACTTTAGCGCAAACTGTCACATTGAGTCGCTCTTACATCACTTCACGCTTGTGCAACACATATATCATAATTATTCGTTGCTAAATCATTCTTTTAAAATAATACGGCTGTTCTATATATAATTAAGGAAATATATATCTGAAACTAAACTATTATTAGGGTATGCTCTTCATATAGATCACAATGAAATTCTTTCTTTCTTTGATCCGTAAATAATTCTAAATTACACACATATTGAGCAAGAAAGAAAGAAAGAAAGAAAGGGTTTCTACTTCCTATAAGCTTCGACTGATATTTAGGTGATCCACCTGTTGATGTATAGTGTGCATTAAACGATTTTGTAATAGCAATTAATTAAAATTCTTGACGCTTAGATAACAATGATGAAATGCGGGCTATGGGTGAAAGTTGAAGAGGATTCCAATTTGGTACCTATATGAATGACCTCTGATCAACGAGACGAGATCAATTTGAATGCCTTACATAACAAATAGTTTATATTTGCTGCCTGGGGTTTAGATGATTTTTGCTTGATTACATTTATCCCTTTATATTCCGTGAATACACAATATATTACAGAATGAGATATGGAACATAAATCTCCTATAGAACTCAATCGCTAATCTCTCAACTCAATCAACCGAATGAGCTATTTTTTCCCCCTACCAGCAGAATTTTTCAATTAAAATGAAACTCTAAAAATGTATCGTATCGCATCGTATTGTATTGCTATTGAATAGAGAAGTATATACTATTGGTATATTAATAGTAGAGTAGAGTTTAGTATCTGGCTTTGTCATCAGACCTGTTGTTAGTTGTATCTGGGCACTTTATTTGTCTACATAATAATTACTTTTTTAAAAAACAACAAAACTTCAGCAACATATATTTGTTACCGGGTGATCGTCCTAATTAATTTATAAATGCATCATCGAATTACGAATATTCGGGTAACACTATATAAATACACTTCCAGGGTATGCAAATAATCAAATTATGAAACCAAAGACTTTTTCAATTGTCATGTTCTTTATTTACAAAAATATGGGTCAACAATTTCATATTTTAATAAGACATTTTTACACAGATTATACGGATATGGAGGGAGAAGAGGATGGTAGTCGATAGAGTTTTAAACATTTAGCCTGACATCCATATATAGGTACTACGTCCTATATGTACATAAATAAAAGTTTATGAAAATATTTAGTTTGATAATATGTTGAATATATTATATGTATACATATCAATTTATACAATAGAGTATAAATAAATAAATGAAATAGAAAATATGAAGCAATCTTTGGAATTAAATTGTGATGTTAGAAAGGCATAACGTAACAGTGAATGTAACATATTAGACCATGAAGAAAATCATTCCTAAATATATAATAGAGAGTATAGTGTGTGTGGCAATCTTGGTTGGAGAGAATCATTTGCTACACTCATCATATAGCCAGGAGTAACCATTTCACAGATAAGGCAGAGGAATGTTCGTCATGAAGTCCCTCTTGATTTGTCCCGCATGCAAAGCGGATGTGAACCTGTTGAAGAGACGAGTATCCGCGTCACTCGATGGTTGCACGCTTGGTGCATAACCGGTGTTGTGGTGGTGGTAGGACAGAAGAGAAGGATAGTGATGACTACTCGAGTACATGTTCGCCATGGAGGAGGGATTCGTTCCACGACTGCTGCTGGCGGCGGATATGTTGAAGTCAAGGAGATTATTATTGGTCGCCTGCAGCTGTGCGCTGGAGACGATACTACTTGTGTTACAGTTGGCTGCAGTAATGGAGGACGATTTCGCCGATGGTATGAGAGGCGGCGGGGGGAGTACGGAGCAGCTTGATACGATGGGAAAACAGGTTGGTGACGGAGAAGGAGAATTATGCTTCAGAGCACCACCGCAGTATTGCCCTCCTGAGACGAAGGAATTGTGCGACGACGGTGGTTGATAGGGAAGATTCGGGTTATTCGCAATTGCCGCCGGATAGGGCGATGGTCCAGGAGAAGTCATGGCACTGGATGGAGAGGCCAGATTTGAGCCGGGATAGGCATTGCTGGAGGAGTAATGGTACGGACTGGTCAATATGTTGTTATTGTTAAGGCACGCCTGGTTCTGCAGGGACAGTGGACAAGTGATCTCATAGTGGCCCATGCTGTGTGGATAGCCCTGGTGCGGAGAATTGTGAACCATCAAAGATTTGGGATTTACGCGGAGAGAACCCGCGACGAGGTTCGTCGTATTTTGCGACAGACCGTCTGAGAGAGTTTTTGCAAATTCTAAAGGCTCCGGAGGCACACCCGAGTCGAGAATATTCGACAGTGCGTGAATGTAGTTGTGCGCAATTCGGAGTGTCTCAATTTTGCTCAATTTTTGCGTCTGAGAGAATGTCGGTATGTGGTTTCGCAACAATTCCAACGCGTGGTTCAGACCGTGCATTCGATTGCGCTCTCTTGCATTCGCTCTCACTCGCCTTAGTTTCAGTTTCTGTACGCGCTCTTTCGTGATGGGTTTCTTCTTTGGGCCGCGCTTTTTGGGGACTTTTGGTGGTGGCGGTGGTGGTGTTTGCTGTTCTTGATTAGATTCGGATTTGATTTGACTTTCGGAATCATCGTTGGGGCTACTTTCTTCGAACAAGTTCATAGTCATTTGTGGCTCCGGTAATCTGAAATCTAATAGAATCATAAACTTTATATATATAGAGAAAAGTTAAAATATGATATAAATTTGCAATTTACAATTTGTTTATCGAATTTACGAATGGCCTCTACATAGAAATAATGATCTCTATGATTTGTAATCAGACTATGGGCAATTGTTTTAAAATTTATTCAGATCCTGTGTGCTTTATGGGGTATTTGAATATTATAAATTGTTCGAAATTGATTGTCCCCCTCATAAAAGTTTCAGTGGACATTGAGTATAGGTAGTAATATTCTTCTGCTAGTAGTGTCTGTCTGTCTGTCTGTGTGTGTGATCCGTTCATTTCGATGATTTTATTGAGAGCCATAAAATATCCCCGAATGAGCTAATTGCCAATAAAACCATCAATTCTATATCTATATACCCGATTGTTAGATGAAGATCAATTCACAAATAATCACTTTCCTATAGTCTTTTTTTATTACTTTTATCGGTAAAAAGTTTTACTCTCTCTCTCTCTCTCTCTCTCACTACTCCTAGCATCAGGATAGATAAAAAAGATGCCTACCCATATTAATATGCATAGGTTGGCCGACCTCAGCATATTAGATGTCACGATTACTTGACTTAATTTTTTTTC
Organism: Monocelis spectator; assembly: GCA_036784945.1. Taxonomy (NCBI): domain Eukaryota; kingdom Metazoa; phylum Platyhelminthes; order Proseriata; family Monocelididae; genus Monocelis; species Monocelis spectator. The sequence continues at coordinate 6,150 of JAYMFX010276659.1, forward strand.
AAGTTAAGCTTTTTTGCGTGCATTTGATCGTTTGTTGTCAGAATACCTTATTATAAAGTGTAGGTATATGGAAAAACTATATTTTGTTGAATTTTTATCTGTTCATTATCATTATCGGTGAAAGAAATGATAAAAATAAACTCGAATAATTATCTTAATAAATGAATGAAAGTATAGGCACTAGTAGCTATATATTATTATGTTTAAGATATGATTTCGACTATATATGAATATCATGATAAGATAGCAAGCACTCTATCACAACAACATCATCATCTTCATCATCATTATGTATTTGATTTCATCACCACATATCTAGGTACTCTTTCTCTCTCTCTCTCTCTCATATTATCTCTTGCATTTCTCCTTGGGGAAAACAAAGCCTTCTAATGATTGTGATGTGATGTGATGACCAGCAGTGAAGAAAGATCCTCAAAGCGAGTTAAATATTTGGAAGAGTCACTTTTATTGATAGAGAGAGAGAAATTTCAAAAGGGCAAAGCGGCCAACACAATCGATCTCTCTCATTCATTTTCCGGGACTACATAGTATTTTCTCCTAACTAACTAACTACATATTGAACTAAAGAGAAATCTGTCGACAGATGTGCAGTGCTTGCTTGCTCAGCTAATATGCATATAAATATATAGGTGAGTGCTCAATTTTTAAGGGAAAACTTTTCTTTCCAGACACAAATTCAATTTAATATTACGAAGTGCATTCATTTACAATGAATATGGGCTGGCGGGTCTTCTCTATGGTAGGTAGGCGCGCATATAATCGAATTGATGGATAAAAGGAATTGAAGAAAGAGGCTGATTGGTAGCTCTATAGAGGCAGGTAGGTATTATACATTGAAAATTGAAAATCGTGATAATTTGATGAGATAAACAATTGTTATCATCAGCATAACTCGTTTCGACTGGCGCACACAAAAATTAAACATTCCATTCTTCGTGTTAAGAATGTATCCATACATAATACCTAACTATATATTTCATTAGGTATTATATACTTTTAGAATTTATCAAAATAATTCTTTCATTTATTTAAAGGAAGCAGGTGCAAATTATTTCCTAAAACATAAATAATACCTACTGCTGATTGATATAAACAAATAAAAAATGATTTTGTTAGCTCTCAAAAATTTATTCAGGCGTTATTAATTAATATCTATCTGGTGGATAATGTCGTTTATCAAGATGACCCCCACCACCCATAACCTCGCTGCTACACCTGATTCTCAGTCGAATTGCAAAACATTAATCAATTGGTTATACTTGGTGCCTGGTTCAGTAGTCAAACATCAGTTCTCACAGCTGACAAGAATTGAAATAAAAGCATAAATAAATCATCCTCATCCCACATTGTACTACTCTACAAAGCTTAATGACAATAATTTGTGTAGAGGGAAAGTTTTTAAGAAAAGAAAATCTGATCCTGGTATCTCTCTCTCTCGCTCTCTCTCGCTCTTGAGAGAGAGAGAATTGAGTCCAGCAATTGTTTTTTTTATCCACGTGACACGTGACACACAATCTTCGCATACCTTTGGCGCGTGTTTCAGAATGTTCTTATATATGATTGCAATGCCAAATTATAGAGAGAGGTACCTAATATTCTAATCTCTTATACCTATTGGATTTCAATGAAACCACATTATAGGAAAATTAAATTAAACTTTAGAATCAGCTGCTGATTATGAAATCAAAATCAATAATGTGGAGTTAAAAAGGAAAGTGTTTGTTTGTTTAAATGATTCCTTTAATTTACACCGGAAATTCAAATTTCAAGTCACGCTTACACTATAATATAAAACGTTAAATGGTCAGTAAGATTTATCTATCATAATTCTATATCTATGCACGGAAAATATTTTTTGAATTTATAAAGAACTCTTTGTTGTGGATAATTTTTACTTTCTTTTTTCGAATCTCACTTTCTACATATATATCGATTTGTTTAAAGTATATATAAGTGAGAGAAGAAGTGGAAAAATATATAGGGAGGATTAGACTAAAAAAAGTCTCTCCATTTATATAGCTGAGTCACTTCCATTACATTAATTTCTCCCTATATTCTATCTTTTCATTATTATTCGCATTTCGTTGTTTCTAATGAGAGGGGGACAAGTTTCAAGATGACTTAATAGTGTATAGGCATGGTCGAGGAGTATCCAGAGATTTGCCCAGACGAGAGTCTGTAATTTATATTATGGGGAGAGAGAGAGAGAGAGAGAAAAAGAGAGAGGTACTTAATATAACAACTATTTCTTTAGCATATTCCCTAAAGACTCGATGCCTCAATCCACAGTCAAATTTCATGTTTTCTCGCGAACTTATATGAGATAGCGGAGCTCTACCTAATTAGTGGCCAGAGTGTATGTGTGGGATATTTTGTTTCAGACGCACAACAATCGACTTCTCTATACCTAATCTGAGAAAATAAAAATTTATCACATGACTGCGCGAAAAAAAAATTAGCTGAGAGTTTTGAAGTCGAAACACAACATTTACGAATCACGGCCCATAAAATTTCAAACGGGATTACTCAGCATTTATTATTATTTTTATATGGGAGAATTGCAGATAAAAGTAAATAGCTGTACACACCATCACCAGACTGCTCTGATATCAAATCACTCTCTCTCTCTCTCTCTCTGTGTGTGTGTGAAGAAGACGAACTAACTATAATTTGGGTATGAAGTTGAGCTGTTTGTTGCCTTATCAGTTTGGGTTTGACATTATCAGAAGGAATCTTTTGTTTTCATTGACAGTTGAAAAATGGCACAGCAAAACTTGCCCAAACTAAATTGTAGGTAGTATTCTGCAGTAGAGAGGTACCACTATATTTACCGAGTATAAATTCAGCCATATATAGCTTCTTGTGAAACATTGTTATCGTGGACAAAAAATATTCTCTTTAATTTCATTTTTAAATCAATTCCGATCCATTCCACTGCGTGTTTGAAAATTGAAGAACTGTCATGTTGAAACAAAAAGCTATCTATCTAAACGTGAAATTAAAAAAAGAAGATTTCTAACGAATGTTCAAATAAATAAGCGCGCCAATATAATAAAAGATAATTTTTTTAATTTAGATAAACAAAACTATATATAAAATATTTTTTACGCTATAGGTAATGTATAATGAAATTTATTAAGATAAAGATAATATCGAATAGATATACTGATCCTTCTGACATTTGATTTAGTTCAAACAAAAAAGTTAAGATTGCTTCCTAAAATTCAATCTTATGCATTTATAACTTATATAAGGACTATATTAGATAATATAGTCCCTATACAGTCACTATAAACAAACAATGTGATATATTAATGTGTAGTTAAAGCGGAAAATCATTTGAAGCTCAGAAGTATACCCCCTAGATATACATGACGAAGAAATATTTTCTGCTGATATAATGCAAGAATGTCATATAGGGCTCATTGGAATCATTGAAGAGACATCTTTATCAAGAAATCCCGATAAAGAAACTTCTATATCGCGGAGTTCATTAATGGAAAAATCTAATCAATTATAATATAGTATATAAAGCATGGACTCGCTCATTCTGTGCGGACTCATCTAGAAATTCCTGCAGAACTATTTGTTTACACAAAAGATAAAATCTGTCACTTTAATAGATGGAATGGGGCCTATTATTCGCTTTAGTCCCACTTCACTTATCCAACCGATAAAAAATCCCATTTATCTATGTAAATATTGAATTTATGTTTTGATTTTAAAATGCCCAAATAGCATCCTTAAGTTTTTAAGTATTCTCCACATACCTATATATGTATATATATGTGGAGAATATACTAAATAGTAAAATTAAAAAGTTTTGTAACTGAAATAAATGCTCATTTTTTACACTTTTGGTTATACTGTAAGGTTAATGATTCATTATACAATTACTCAATATAGAGCAACACACAATTTTCCAGCGAAATCTACCAATATAGAGATATTGGTATAGACTTTTTGATACAATGTTTTCAATTAGAAATTCATCAACTTATAGCTATAATTGGTGCCTGAGTATGAGTAGGTATATATAATATTATAGCACGCATAGAAATTGAAATACTTTCGAATATAATTTCGTTTGTAACGATTATTTAATGTACTTCTAAATAGATTATTAGGAGAATAGTTTGATACAATTTTGTCAAAACAAAATGCTACACTATATTATATGAACATCTAATAATTTATGGATGAAAATTCTTTTGGCCAACTATATCTATGTATATACATAGATATTTATGTTCAACAACAAATTTCTCAATTATAATTCAATGTAACCATATTATACTATATCGCCAGTTCTGATCTCTCTCTCTCTCTCTCTCTATGTGTTGCCAACTAATTCTCCATATCAGGGAGAGATTCTCTCTACACTCGATTAGGTCAGGTTGGCTGGAGACATCTTTCATTGCTGGTCAGTCAGTGGATAGCAATGATATATTGATGATGGTCACTTCAAGCTGGGAGCCAACTTGAAGATGGTCTACAGATTCGTTGCACTCAAAATGCAACCAATTATTATATTACTATTCTGCTGGGCGAGTATATAGAGATATTGAGGAGTTGACAATATTGTTGCCAAATTTGGACGCTCAACAACCCAACAACCGCTTCTGCATCAATTGAGGAGACCCTCCTAATGAGAGTAGAAGATCTTATTGCCTGCAGCGCCTCCTCTTATAAAATATTATGTATTAATATTCAATTCTAATCTCGTTGCTTTCACAGTATCTATAGAGAGCAGTGGTTACTAAGCGAATAAGCAAGTTTTTTAAAAGTATATGTATTGTTACCTATAACTAAATTTTCTTACATTATTGTTTGGATCTAAGAATTATATGATTAAAAGGAATTTCATTAGAAAGTGCTAACGTATTTTTACGTATTTTCTCTGCTCTTAGTGAAAGAATTATTAAAATCTGTAATTCATCAAGTATATACATAATACGTAAGCTATACATGCAACAAACCATCGACAAAAAGACATAGATATTCAAATTTGGACGCATGAAAATATTTCTATTGACAAATTTATCGATCCATAGTCTCCTTCGTTATAAGACTACTCAACTCAATATAAAATTTAAAAATAAATAAATTGTTTAAATGAATCAAAATTTTAAATTCGTTTCGATTAATTGAATTTCAAAATAAAAATGAATCTAATCACATAAGAGATAAATAAATCTTTTATATATAGAATTTAAGACTTTTATAATTTGGCAACTAATCTATATGCAGAAAGGGAGAAAGAGAGAGAGAGAGAGAGAGAGAGAGATGATATGTAATTAAGCGCCCGGAAACTGACCGTTGAAGCATTTTCTCCGGCCCCCTCTGGGCTGAAACAATACCGTAATAGAGTGATTAAGTGGACATTCACAGCCAGCCTGATCTCATTCTCACTCAGGATATTGCACGAACTGCTTCAAATATGAATAATTACCTATAATACCTACTGACAAACACAAAAGAAAACTTTTGTGAACCAACTATAATAACTGCAGGCTGACCAGCACTATAAAGTCAAGAAGAAATATTGTCAATTTAAACAATGCGGTCAGACAACAATACCGCGCGGTCGGTCATTATGCAAATAATAAATTTACTTTATTATAAATATGTAGAGTTTGGGTTATTTGAGTGTATTTGAATCAAGGACTTCTTTGATGATGATTATTTGAATTTATAGAGGCATATTATATATAGAGGGATAATACAATCGAATCAATTGTGTGAATATAGACACTTAATACAATAGAGAGTTGTATATCACGAAGATGTTTAAATTGGAACGCATAAGTTTACAGAATTAATTGTGTAAATATTATAGGATCGTTTGGATTGAAATTCGATATGCAATACAAAATATATTTATACTGTCCAGATAGATCTGTATTCTTTTCAATTTATAATTCAATTTTCTCTCATAAATTAAAATATTCTATATATAGTCACAAAAAATTAGAGAACAAATCTTTCTATACGTTAACGGTTGATTTAGAATTTCATTTCTATAATGAAATGAAAGCTTTTATAATCAAATCATCTATTGTTTGATTATAACTTATATAGTAATCAATTTGTTGGCTAAACTATATACGAGAACCCTATATGAAATATATGGGGAGATTTTGAAAAGTTAAAGATTTCCCTAAACAGTGTGGTATCCCCTTGAAGGTTGACCACCCACGGATTGTTTGACAGGGAAGATAGGAGGTATCTCTGGATGATTTCTTATATTGAGACAGACCTCCTCCACACACAAAAAATTCTGAGCCAAATATTATAATAATTATGAGCTAAAAGAATTGTCGAACAACGCATAAATACATAATAAATCTATGGCTAATCTATAATATCATTCTTCAAATGAAATTACGGAAAATTATCATGCAAGAATGCCCTCGTCGTCAGCTAATTTGATTATAGAAATAGAACTTTGTTATCAACTTTGAAGTCTTCACAACGCCTCTCATCATATATCCACCTACGATTATATAAAATCAAAATGCCGAACCGAAAGGGAATTAAAAGAAAATTCCAAATAATATTCTTAAATATCATAGTGTTCACATCGTTTATTATAATATGCCTATACCATATTTTAATATATTTTATAGCCCAAAATGGCAAAAAGTGTGTTAGCTTAAACCTTAAAATAAATGAAATAAAAATTGCCGATTAGCTGAATTCAAATTTTAAATGAATTATTAAAATTTTATAACAGCTATATGTAGCTATAACTTATTTAAAATTTGAATTCAGTTAACCACTTTTATTTCATTTATTTCAAGGTTTAAGCTAACACACTTTTTGCCATTTTTACTTATTGGGGCTTACTTAAGAAGAAAGAAAGAATTGTTCCAAAACTGGTTTCTTTGAGAGGCTATAACTTTTGAACTACTTGACCGATCAACATGAAATTTTCACACAATATAGATGTATGAGGGGGATTGCTAAATTGAATAGTTCGTGTTTACAATTTATTTAGATTTTATTTTATAACGTATTTAAAAACAGCTCATTTTCAGGGATCCTATAATACAACCCACTGCATAGTTCGCTTAGCTTTAGCAGCTATCATTATAATAAATATTAGAAAACAATCAATTATATAATCGAATGAAGATAGGTATTATGATTTCAGTAATTCTTAATGATCATTATTTAGGGAAACTTTTGCACTTTTTCATTGTCCAAATTTCTCCCAATACAGTCAAGCAGGTAATGAGGCATGAAGCACATTGGGTACGCCCCTTTTCTTCCTAACTTATAGTGCCCGATATTTTTGATCTTCTCCTCTCTCTAGGAAGAACTATATTATCCTATTTGCATATAATTATAGCCTGCTTATAGAGAGGCAGACCAACCAGTGTGTGTAAACATTAAATTTTCAATAATTCACTCTTGAGAATGCAACGAGGCCAGCGCATTTGACCCCTCTGATGAACGACTATTTTACAATATAGGTAGGTATGTGAGTATAGTACCTATCTGATAATATGAATTGGAGAAGATTTATGACATTATGACCTTATAGAGAGATTTACGAGTTTGCAGAAGCGACTCTGATATACACCTATATCACCATATTTATAAGGAAAATATGGCGGGAATAAATCCCAAATAGTTCGCCATAATTCACTCAAGGGGAAACGGATCTATAATAATCAAACAATCCCTCTCAAACTATTCCATATATATTACTTTTCGCATTAAAATCTATGCCCAATCAGGCATCCCTGGTCGTCCAACAGAGAAATCCCATTTGAAAGATTTTAGGTATCATGACCCCTCTAACACTTGACATGCCTATATCTATAGGCTCTGTGCTCTGCTAACAGAAGAATTAACTAAATTAAAAGTTTATTCAAAGTATAGATAATTTCATATTATACCTATTTTTTTTAACGAGTTTCTCTGCGAAGAATTTGATTGATATATTTTAGAAATTTTAGGCCTATAGGTAAACAAAGGTAGTATTGACTTAAACAAAAACAAATATGCATGCATAGATATCGGATACGTATAATACATCTCGAGGTAAACTTTGTCAACTATAATACCTACAGTTTGATGTCTATGGAATGTCTACATAAATTCATAGAAATTAAGCAAAATAATAGAGGACTGTTAAGTGACCCTCTAATTCTATGGAAAATGACTTCCCTTGGATACGAAAAGCATATAGAGATTATGTGGTATCTAAAAGGGAAGTCTAAATTTCCATAGAATTGGAAGGTCACTTAACAGTCCTGTTGTATGTGATCATTATATGGGTGGGTCATAAAAATGAATCTTTTAAGACATGTTTAAGTAATTCTTAATCAAATATTTAATTGCTCCATAATAGGATGATTGATACGCTGAATTACGCTGATATTAATAACAACTGCCATACCTACGATTAGACTTAATTTTAATGTTTTTATAATTTTGTTTATTCTTATTAATTTTGTTTATTTAATTTATGCGGTTTATTTGAATTAGTTTCGCATTAAACATGATGGAAGAAAATGAGAATGTCTCTTTTACAATTTGCGAGTTAATAATAATTGAATATAATATAATGTTTAATTGGTTAATACATTCTTCTTAAATCATTTCAAATCCAAATATATTTATGTAAAATTTCTATACTTTCAGCTTACCTCTCTTTCTCTGTGATCTGCAGGGGGAGAATTATTTAATTTATCAGCAATGAAATCCACGAGCAATATTTGATAAATTCTGTTCTATCTCAGAACACTCAACAGGAGATTTGTATGAGGAACACAAGAGAAGTGGATCTCGTTGTCGATTTGATGCTAAACTGAAGTTTCAGATTAATTTATAGGTGGGTATATGAGGTAGAGGTAGAGGTACTACCCTATAGATAGGAGATAAGAGGCGCTCCGCACAAATTAGAATTATCGAATAGAAAGAGAGGGGCGAGTCTCAATTTCTTATTCGGAATTCGCGCAAAGGAAATGAACTTTTTAAAATTTTCGCTTTTCTCAGAGCCAATAGAATTTCAGCGCTGGAAATATTTTCTCCTATCAGGGGATGCTTCCATTAATTGGAAAATATTTAATATTGTTGCTTCTCTCGAAAAATCTCTAATTTAGAAGAATCTTTATTGGTATTTATTAGACAATACTAATAATGCATTTATTTATTTTATACACAAGATATTTCCATATCAAATTTTCCTTTTTTCTCAATTATACCTATCTATATGGACGTCTATGATATGGACTCATTTACGGAATCCGGGACAGAGTAAAATGTTCCTAAAATATAGAAGTGTTCTTAAAATATAGAAGTGTTCCTAAAATATAGAAGTGTTCTTAAAATATAGAAGTGTTCCTAAAATATAGAAGTGTTCCTAAAATATAGAAGTGTTCTTAAAATATAGAAGTGTTCATAAAAATGTTCTTAAAATATAGAAGTGTTCATAAAAATGTTCTTAAAATATAGAAGTGTTCCTAAAAATGTTCCTAAAATATAGAAGTGTTCCTAAAAATGTTCCTAAAATATAGAAGTGTTTCTAAAAATGTTCTTAAAATATAGAAGTGTTCCTAAAATATATATCATTAATGAATCGGAGTTGAATTTGATTTTATAATAAATATAATGTAAAAGAGGTTGTAATCTTTGTCATAAAGCTCTTCCTTCTACTTTTGTTTTTGATATTTATCATAATTTTCTTCTTGTTATGAAAGTACCTGTCTCTAAATTAATTGAATTACTTGAACGTAAACCTCTTCATCCTTTATTTCGACATTCCTTATATATATACAAGAAAATCACTCATTAGATAGATAATCTTTTAATAAATTATTATAAAAAAGGCCTTCAAATTTCTAAACCGAATTCCTTTTCTTCTGGTATAAAATTCTCCTTTCTCCAAACTCCTTACGTATATGTATTCATGTTGTATGGTAACAGTGTTAACAGTTAACATGTGTTTAAACTGTTAGTTTGATTTTTAATGTTAATAATTAAAGAAGACCTCAAGTCGCTGGAACTCACGGTAGCCATGACCCTGGACAGATATAGATATAACCTGGACAAATAGATATATAACCTGGACAGATAGATATTGATTTTAGATAAAATTCACAAATAACTATCAATTGAGGAATGAAAAATCAAACGGAACCAATGAAATGTCTTCTCCTTTCAAAATGATTAAAATGGATTGTAAAATTTTAGCAACCATGGAAGTTTAAAACTGCGGAGGTTTTTGAATTTTGTCCGGAAGTTATGGGTAAGTCGTCCTCAAGTAGGCCTTAGATTTCACTCCAAAATTCATTTGTTCACTTAAATGTGGTCACCAAACTAAAAGTTACAATCCGAAAGCATCGTTAGATATAGAGTTAAGAATAAGTTGAGGTATTTTTTTAAGTTCCTATCACAGCTAAAATTGCAGAGTAATTAATGTTTAACACTTTCTTTACCAATATATAGTTTTGAGAAGCTTCAAATAGTTTTTGTAAATATTGTGTTTTATGAATTAAATTCAATATCACATTAAAAATATCGATAGTTTTTTCATTTTCAACCTCTTCTCTCGATTTTTTCAAGCTTGGCCATTAGGTATTTTTCAAATAATATGTTTAAATCATTTTTATCTTCAAGTTTAATTTCCGTGCGTGTTTTTGGTTTTATTAAATAATCCGTAAGTTCTAAGGTAAAACAAAGTTTTCAAACAAATAGAAAAGTAAGCCCTTGTAATCTCTCTGGCTCCTCCTATGGTTAACTTATTATAGCAGAATTTCTTATAACATATAACTGAATTAAAGATAACATTTCTAATTAATTATTTTGCAAATCTTCACTATCAAAAATAGACATTTTTTCTTTTTTTACTTTTTTAATTGTTCATACGTATTTAGTAACTAATGCATTTGTCAAACAATCAAATATATTTTGCTCATAAAAAATAAGTACAAATACATAAGTAACATATTATGAAGGTACTATATGACTCCTAATTTATTAATATCCCGAAATTAGCGAGAAATATTGGCGAAATATTCCCTAACGCCTAGTGACAATTATAGATATGAGGGTCCATTGTTCCTCAATTAAAGGCATATAGGATTAGGGTAGGTACTATGGTCCAGGTGACAATGAAAAAGCACTCTCGCTAGCACAAACTTATTGGCCTCGCGCTCAAGTTTGTGACTAATTAATTTGCAAAATTATTACGCGTAAATAATTACACCGTGGATACAAGAAGCTCTTCTGTCACAAAACTCTTCCTGTTTGATAATACAGATATATATCTCTCTATACTATACTATATAGGTAATAACCTGTTGAGAATGTTTAGAAAGTGGAATTGTTGTTGTTATATAGTTAGACACACTTTTTAATAATATGTCTAACATATATATATGCAGGGCATTCATTGTATGATATTATTTGAGAGCGAAGCATTATGAAAAGTCTAAAACATTTCAACTGGTCAGTAAATATAATGTATTATAAATGATTTTTATGCTGGTCACATTTGATTGTCACATGTTTTTCATTTCAATATAGTTTTACTCATTCATATAACACAACAAACAGACTTGTTTGTATAATGACTTCGGGATATTTAGCGTTTATTTTATTAAATGAAGAATAAGATATATAGAAAATGCATTGGCTTGTGAAACTCTGGTTTGTCAATAAGGAGTTTAAAATTGGTTAGAATAAACACAACACAGAATAAACACGACATTAAATAACCTCGACATGGAATAAACACGACATGGAATAACCTCGACATGGAATAAACACGACATGGAATAAACACGACATGGAATAACCTCGACATGGAATAACCTCGACATAGAATAACCTCGACATGGAATAACCTCGACATGGAATAACCTCGACATGGAATAACCTCGACATGGAATAACCTCGAC
>JAYMFX010276881.1:0-13603 GCA_036784945.1 Monocelis spectator
GGTTAGCATGGATGCCTTCCAAGCATTCGATCCGGGTTCGACTCCCGGCAGACGCACAATTTTTTAAGAACATTTTTATTAATATAATCTTATACCTCTCAAAAAAACATTATTACTAACTCTATGTAGAAAACAATCAAGAGAATTATTTTCATTATTTTATTCAAGTTTTCGACAATCAACAAAGTGAAGAATTACCAGCAGACCCCACCGCTAATATTGATCATCAAGTATCCTTGGATCTACAGAGTCGCGGTTTATTTGGATATTCATCAGGTAAACAACTATAATTAGGCTTTATATAGAATGCTGGACTTTTCATTAATCAAGGGAAATTTTTGATAACAAGTTTGTTTTGATAATATAATCCTTACTGCCTTGATCCCATTCGAATTCGTAGTATTAAGGGGATTGTTGTTTTTTTAGATTTGGCGCATTTAATTGACATCACTATTCCCTATTATGAAAACGTTGGCCCGGTTCAGCCTCTAAACAACAAAGGTCGCTGCAAATTCCACATCACCGATGTCTGGAAGAACCATGAAAATATTCTCTGGAGAAAGATCTCAAGCACAGCAGCTGTGCACGACTATGCATTGTGGAGTAAATTCATTCTACTGCCACAACAGTGCGGTGGGCTGCTGATTAGAGTCAAGCTCTGCTCTCTCGTAGAGAAGCAGGCGTTAGTTGTCAAACTGTTCGCTGAGGACACGTGTCAAAATGAGTTGGTGTCTCTGCCGCAACAAGTGGGCCTGCAAATAAAAGTTAAACAAATGAACAGTCAAAAACGCATGTCAGATGTTTATGGTTTTATTATTGATAGATTAGACTGTAATATCGTATCTCAACAGCCTGATGATTTTATTATACCTCTCAATGATATTAATTTAGATGAGATGCCGTCCATTACATTGATGTTTTACTGTGTCGAATAGTAAATCCACAAATATATCTCTACTTATTTATGAAATATTTTTCTATTTTCAGTTTCTTTAAAGACATACTTGATTTTTATATCAGTCATATTTGACATGGTATAATAATAATTACAAAAAGATTATGTCAGGAATAAAAAAAGCTATACGCGCTTATCTAAGTTTATCCCTTGTTAAATTAAAAAGTCGCGTAAAAATTACTTAAATTGAGACATATAATACAAAATCAGTTAAAATAAATTAAAAAGATGGAGAGATAAGTACATGAGATAAATTACAAACAATTCGGAACATGTAAAAAAGAGTTAAGATAAATTACATAAGATAATTGCGAACTATTCGGAACCTGCAAATAGAGAGTTAAGATGATTACAAACTATTTGGAATCTGCAATAGATTTAATAATTGATTTAGCAGAGTGGTTGCGAGAGCTCATTCTTAAATTTATTTCTATTGGAAATTTTCTTTATCTGATAAGAGGCAATTGATTCCACACTATTGCAGCATTTTCAGTAAATTTTCTTTTATATGAAAAGTATTGAGCATTGTACAGAAATTCAGATTATATCTCTTACTGCTCTTCCTGAATATAGTTAGGTATTTTATAGCTGCATTTGTTCCAGAGCAACATTAGTCCAACATTTTTATGTTAAAGTTTCTTTCACTGAATATGTTTGCTTTCATTGGGGGGCGTATGTTTTAGTGCAGTCCATAGTTATCTTGTATCTTGTGAAAGCTATAGAGAGGATATCTATGGTGCAGTCTAACCCTACTGTATCGAAAGTAAGATTAAAAAGAAGGTAACCTCTACAGTCTATACGAATCCTTCATTACCCAATTCTGCGATTGATAATCCGAGAAGAGATATCCATTTATCAGAACCGCTGGCGAAAGAAACCGTTTATGAAACCATGAGTTCTTCATTAATAATCCGTTCTTTACGAGTAGATATAACGACGAACGTAATATCTAACTAAAAATAGAAGCCCGTCTTCGAGCTTATATACATCGAGTAACTTAAATTCCAATGTTATTTAACCTCTGCGGATCCAATTCTATATAGCTAACTAAAATAAATTGAGCTAGTCAGAGCTCTAATCTTATAATAAGAAACCGCTTCGGATTCACGTAGGTCTTTCAGAAAAGGCCTTTGCATATTATACAATATGTAAACATTAAACGGCGGGACCAATCTCGGACAGTTTATTTGTATAGTACCTATAAGTCTTAAATATTTGAATTATTATTTTTAAGTTGCCAAACTATAAAAGTGATAAGAAAAATATAAGTCATAGAATTTTATTATAACTAATTCAGAAAAAATATATTTAGTAAATAAAGATGTATGATACATGAAATGTAGTAACTGTAAGTCAAAAAATAGCTAAATTTTAATAATAAATGACAGGACACTATTTGAATAAAAAAATATGTACTACATACTGAGATACAGCACAGCGTAATAATCTAACAAAAATGTAGGTAGGTAATAAATTTATTCGCGATGCTTGACAATCAAAGGCCCCACATTATCACCAGTCTCATTGTTGTGCCCAGTGTGGCTCCCATCACAGTAAGGAAACTGGAATATAACAAATAAAACAGTAGTAATAGTAGTAAGAAAGCTTTATCAACAAATTGACAAAACACAATAAGTTACAGAAATGTAAATAATTATAGCAAAATTTATGCATTTATCAGCTTAAAATATAGTGATACAATACAGTTTACTATAGAAAAATGTTTGTCCACTATGTTCGGCACTCTCAGATACTGTCATGCAGTTTCAGTATTAATTGGAGAGGTGTAAAGAGTTAAAGTTTCCATTTTTCGATATGTATTAGCAAATATAGGCTACATCAATTTCAAATAATCGTAAACCCATAAATTTAAAACATAACGCATGAATTACATCCAATAGAAAGAAATTTCTTGTTTAATCATGAATAGCTTCCAATGATTTAACATTATTTCAATAATCTTCACATTAGTCAGAAATTGTGAATTCAAAACTGTTTATGACAATTTCCGAAAGGAAAACTGAATAGAAAGGACCAATACTCATGAACGCTACAATAGTTTAGTTGAAAGTTCTTATAAATGCTCTAGCTGAGTAAGCTGACAAATAAATAGTAAGTAGTTCCTTCTTGTTAAAGGAACACTTTTACGGAATTTATTAATTTAAATGCGAGTCAGAAATAGGTGGCTCTCAGAATTTATAATTGGGGGAATAATAATAGATCAACCAGCATGAAATATTTATAAATCTTGAGTTCTCTAGAAAACTAACTACCCAAACTACCTACATAGTATGACTCAAATCCGTATCTAAAGTTTAGTATAGGAAAACTTAGTTCGGAAATGAACAAGGGAGTTCGAAAATTTATGATATATGTGAGTAAATGGCGACCAGAAAGACTAATCGGAATCCTGAAGAGATTTCTAACTAAAGAATGCAGGCCTGGATAAAACATAAATATAGAAAATGAATGATATTAAATAAATTGTCCCTCAGACTTCATTTAGAATAGAATGTAAACTATTCTTTATTCATGCTTCTCAATAAATTCTTAATTGATTAATTCAATGAATAATTATAATTAACAAGTGATACAGGTCTCAATATGAATAAATGAGTTGAAAAGAATCCATAGCACATAAGATGCATTAAGTTGCTTTGCAATTGCAATCTTAGTCTTAACATAACTACTAATATAAGTACTTAATAAAGCAAAGAAATGAAAATATTATTTAAATCTATACTCTTAATCTACACAGCTCACAAAATTTATAGTCAGATTAACAAACAGATTATATCAGAAGTATCAAACCAATAATAACCACTTTAAACATCATATATTTATTTCATCCCTAATACTGATAAAAGTATTATCCTGACCAATTCTATAAACTTTAATGTTATTTCAGTAATACATACCTTCTTAGATCTCCAACATCGACAGTAAACAGCCTTTTCTCCAATATCTTCAATATCCATAAAATCCACAACTTTATCCTTTTCTTTTTTTATAGATACATTGACTAAAGAACTTTGGGATGTCTTTAAAACATGTTCTTCAATGAGTCCTTTGGAAGTTTTGTAGATGGAGTATCCAAAGAAACCAGTTACACCAGAAAATGCAACCAATTTTAAAAAATCACTTGCTAAAATAAAATAAAACAATATTTCTGCTTATATTTTAAAGTTTCAGAGAGAAGGAAATAAAGGAATAAAATGTCATGAACTATTTTTTGGTGCTGGATGACATAAGTTTTTTAAATAACAGCAGGGCTACTAATCCCTAGGGTTGAAATTTTGAGACAAATTATTGCATAGCCTATAAAATCAGAACAGATTAAAACTGACTACTGTTAGGGCACAAAATGTTTTAATCAGAAAAGGTTAAAGTAAAAGTAAAGAAGCAGGAAGACTATGCATTTTTTTAAATTACAGATTAGCTAAAATTGTATGTCTAATAGAAATATAAAATACCTTGTTATAAGAATATTTCAGATATAAGTATGAGTGTGAAATTGTACAATTATTATTTTGAATCTGATTGGTAAAACATATAAAATTTATTATTATGTAAAATATATTCAAATTATTTTTTATACCTAATTTACCTAAAAATAAATACTATGTCAAAAATGTTAGTGTGAACTTGAAATTATACATAAACATGACACAAAATCTGATTGGTTGATCACATTTTCTTTTGAATCAAAGTTTTAAGTGCATTGTTGATTATTGCATAGTGTATATTGATTTTGGATATTATATGCCAACAAATTATTCAAAATATAACTAATATACACAACTTAATAATTTCCAAAAAGTTAGTATTAAATGCTGTTTAGAAATCTCTTAATGGGTATACATACATGTTTATGACAAAAACAATGTCATAAATGTTAATTTAATTAAAATAATTATCAACCTGAGAGATCTAGGAAACCACCAAAACTGCTTGGGATTGGTACATTTGATAGTGTGTTGGGAATTGAAACGCAGAATATTGAATGAAGAGCATTCATAATGTTAATATCAAAAGAATAGAAATCTATAGTAAAATAGCGAAACTATAAAGTCTATTTAAACAAGTTACAGATACTATCTACCACATAATATTTAAAGTATATAATCTAAGAATTTACTCCTACATATAACAAAAACAGTTTAAGGTGCACTAACAGTTATTTTTGTACGTATAATATATCAATTATTAAAGTTTCGAAATAGTATACAATTATAGAGAAATCATGAGCATAGAACATCAAATTATCAATATATAATACTTGTTTTTATCACATGATAAAATGACACTCGAATATAGACAAACAGTACATCTATCAGATATGAATGCTCTGAAAATATTTGGAAATAAGAAATACGCGTTGTTGGCTCTCTTCCCAGACGAGTGATTGGCTATACCAAGAAGTACATTGCACGTAACGAGTTAAACAGATGCACATCGAATGAAGATAAACGAAAAGAAAAGTGGAATTTCGAGAAACTCCTTCGATCTTAAAAAAGTAACCGAGAATTAATGAATGAATAACAAAACAGAGCCGGAAGAATTAATCTATCTCATCTACTGACTTGCATTAATGGCTACCCATCGAAACGCAATCACTTATTATCCTCATACGAACAAGTAGTTCGAAATATACGATTATATAAAAAAGTGAACTACTCACGAGCGTATTACGAAAACTGGTGCTGATTTCATTAACCCTTTACTTCGACTGAAATTTAAGACTTCAGTTAATTATAAAGACTATATAGATAAAAGTATACAGTCTTTCCAAAAATCTGTGTATATATTATATATCATGTATTATATATTCAAATATAGCCAATTACAAGCTGAACAACCCCACTAAATGTCACATTTGTCAGACTTAAGTACGAGCAGCAACACTGACTTGCCAAGCACGGATGATACCATCAGAGTAACCAGCAAATAGATTTTGACCATCGGCTGACCATGCCAATGCAGTACAATCTGGCTGAGTAGAACTACTTTTTCCGGGAGTTGCAACATCAGGACGCAATTCATCAACAACAACTTTATTTTCCAAATCCTAAAAATGATAACATACAGAATTAAGTAGATAATAACATTATAATATGAATTATATTTATAATGAAATGATATTCATTTATTGAAACACAAAAATTCTAAATTAATGCTGTTCAAGCCATTAATATAATTATTGCTTAACAATATTTTCAGCATTTATTAACAATAAATATCTTACCCAGATCTTGATGCTTGGACCAGTGGCGGCACACAGCCAGTACCGATTAGGAGAGAAGCACAAAGAATTGATGATCTCTCCACCTTCCAGAGTGTACAAATGCTTATCTTCGTTCAGATCCCAGAGCATAGCATTACCATCCTTACCTCCACTGGCACAAAGAGATCCATCAGGAGAGACAGTGACAGTGTTTAAATAACCAGTATGACCAGTGTAAGTCTTACGCAGCTTACAGTTGGTAAGGTTCCATACCTAAGATTAAAATAATTTCAAATTGTAATGAATGAACAGTGGATGTCTATAATTAACACACTTAGCATTATAGAAAAATATGAAAGAAGCCCTTACCTTCACTACTTTATCCCATCCACAGCTGACAATAATTGGATTTTGGGTATTGGGAGAGAATCGCACACAAGATACCCAATCAGAGTGACCTTCCTCCTGGATGGTGTATTTACACACTCCCAATGTGTTCCAAAGTTTGATTGTACGATCTCTGGATCCACTAACAATTTGACGATTATCAGCACTGAATGCAACACTTAAAACATCTTTTGTATGTCCATCAAAACGTCTAGTTGTTAAACCAGTAGTAAGATCCCAAAGCCGTAATGAATTGTCCCATGAGCCAGACAGAGCAAACTGACCATCAGATGACATAACAACATCGGATACAAAATGGTTATGGCCATGTAGGGAGCGCTTAGCAATACCATAGTTATCCTCATCACGATTCAATTGCCAGATGATAAGCTTCTTGTCTAAAAATAAATGTAATATAATCTTAATACAATTGAAAAAACTGTATTGACAAATAGACAGCACAATAGTTTAACTGCTCGAATACAACCAGTTAATTCACATACAGTTAGTCATCTTATATGTACACTATTATGAACTTGGTGTCACATCTTATTTTTTTAAATTTTAATTCTACACAAGAGTCAATGCAAATTGAACCATCCAGTTATTATTTTCTGACATACAATTTGTTGCATTCATTTGACAGTCATTGACTGCACAATTTGGCATTGCTACTTTTTTTTATTCTGATTTACCTATGGGTTAACAGCTAGACCAAAATGCTAAATGTGCATAACATTTTAATATTTTTACATTTAGATAAGTAAAAAAAAGCTGTAATAACATTTTTTCTGAATTGAAATTATTCAAAACTTGTAAAGGCAATTCTTTACAGGGTTTGTACAGGCTTCTAATAAAAAATTATTAGTTCCCTTAATCATTTATGTTTATGATTGTAAGTGTTAAAGTGAACTACTCATGTTGTTATGTAGAAGAGTAGGATCTAAAGAAGGGTTCAAACCTAAAACACAGAAGCAACTAAACTGGGCCAAAGTTTATATTTTTAACAGAAGTATGCTTAACTAAATCAATGTGTAAAATGATGAAAGTTTAGATAAAGATAAATGTTATGATGTAATG
Source organism: Monocelis spectator (assembly GCA_036784945.1). NCBI lineage: Eukaryota > Metazoa > Platyhelminthes > Proseriata > Monocelididae > Monocelis > Monocelis spectator. The sequence goes on from JAYMFX010276881.1 coordinate 7,647, forward strand.
CAGAAACAACTTAGGGTAAAGTAAAATAGAATAAAAAATTTCCTGAAATTGGTGGAAAATTTCTTATGCTTAATCTATGGTTTAGATTTTATGACTAAGCCTTTTCCTAATTTAATGAATTTAAGCATTCTTTAAGAATAAAGTGGAAAATGAAGCAATCATCTACTGAAATATTATCAGGATTAAATCCAGCTAAGAGAGCAAAAAAGAATTTTTTTTTAGCAATTTGTGAGTTTATTCAATTTATTAAATAAATTGTTTCTGAACCGGAAAAGCTTAACAGCATCCTGTAGGGTATGGAAATCATATGGAAAAGTGTACTTTTTAAACATGCATAATAAAAAAAGTAATTAATTTATGGCATGAGAAAGTTAAGTAAAACCATTAATTGCTGTTTGTATAATATAGTTTTTGTTAAATCCAAAGGCTTCCCAGTCTGGAATACACATTTTTAATTCAATAGTATCATTTCAAGGTTTTTAATTAAGTTTTAATGAAATGAATTATTACAGATAATCCATGCATTAGTCAAATCCCATAAGGGGATTAGCCAAAAGATTACAAGTGATACTAATTAGAATAAGTGGTAATAAGTAATAAAATGTATATAATAACTTTTCTGAATCTATTGTTTAATATGAACTAAACTTTTTTTGAGTTTGATATTATTAATTTCATTTATAGTCTTAATGATAATTTATGGATCTTGTAGGGCTGCTATAATCAATAAATCATTGTGCAAAATGTTGGTCTTGTATATGCTGCAAACGTAACACTTATGTAATTGTTTTTAGTTCAATAGAAAAGTTGGTCAGTCTAATAGGAAACTTCCTTTATTTAAGGAGGTTGTCAGTCTATCTTTATTATTGATGTCTGTAAATAACATCAGAATTAGTTTAGCTAGTGTATGTTTCACAAAATAAACTTAAAACATAGAAATGTCCCTACAGAATTGAATCTTTATATATAGAAGTTCCTTGTATAGACTTTAATTTAGAACAGTTTTCTTGGAAACCAACTTTGTGTATATAGCTATGTAAACTCTGAATCTTATCTGTTTGGTTCTTTGACTAACTTGACATCAACTTATATAAGTTGATGGTAAATCAGACATTTTGATTGGTTTATCTCATAACTTGATGTCTAACCATGTTGACAAGTGGTCAGTCAAGTTGCAGCAAATAAATTGCTGTTTTTTTGCAGTGTAGTTAAACTTTATTACTAACCATGAAATATTTGCTAAAACAACAAAATCATTTTGACAATAGGCATATAAAGTGGATGGACATCTGCATAACTGATGTTTGGTTTTGATTGTACTTTTAATTAATAATCCAAAACTGTTAACATGTGGATGAGAAATTAGCATAATCGATTTCAATGATTTTTTCTAGTAATATTCAGATACCTAAATAAATATATACACATGAAATGGTTGATATAGAAGTACTTCGGTTTAAACTGTAATTATGATATGACAACAATTTAGATATCAAAACACGTGTACTATTGGAATATCAAGCTACCTCTAGAAGATGAAAGGATAGTATCAGGAAATTGAGCTGTTGTTGTTATTTGTGTCACCATGTTGGAATGACCAATAAGATTTCCTCGCAAAGTTAGCTGTTCAGTCATTGTTTTTTACTTGAATTTTCGTGATACTCGAAAAAAGCACGGAAGACAGCTCTTCAATATGGCGTAATTATCATTACTGATCTCATATAACAAATATTAATATTATTTAGTTTAGAAAATTGTTTTTTTTAACAAATATAAGAAATTTTAAAATCAAAGCAAAACTTAAAGGGCTATTGAAAAATTCCAATAAAAAACTAATTCCTATGGTAATATGACCTATATACTCAAAACTAAATCTGAGTTACATTATGACACAATTGAGCATTTTATATGACCTCAAGAAAAATTAAACTGACGAAAGATCCTTAGGAACCATCGGTACGTCATCCATAAATTTCTCCCTCCTGAGAACCATCAGCTGCTAGAATTAGGAAATAGAAAGCATAACAGCAGACTCCAGTCCAGGGACAACTATATAAGTATTCCCTTCTCCAGACCTTAATCCAACCAACCAGAATAATTTTGTCCACCGTCTACTCCATGATATTCACTAACTACTATTAACTAAATTGAGACGTCCCTGGGACGAAAAATGTTATGGGTATGTCTGATTCCCAAATTTTAAGAATGTAATGGTATAACAATGGATTAAGACACACTTTAATTTATTTATATGTACATATATCACGGGACTTCTTATTTTATTCTTAATCGTACTAGACCTTTTTATTTATTCTTAACCGTTTAACAATAAAAAAAACAATACATTTTTGAGCAATCTGGCTGTAATTTTTTGTTGATCAGATCTAAAGATATATTAGATTAGATAATATATCATATCTTTGATCAGATCGCTCAAAAAAGTTTAAAAAAATATCTTAAAAAAGTACAATCGGGTTGTAAAATTGTTATACCGAAAAGACCCTTAGTGTATTTAAAAAATTTAAACTAAATGCTAAAAATAAAAGATTTTTTTAATATTTCACAAAAATATATTTCATAAATTATTTGTAATAAAAATAGATCATACATACAGAGGTGGTTTGCTCCAGAGAGTAAATATGAAATACAGTAAATATCTAGCACATTTATGTTTGAAAAAACTGCAGCTTTGTGTTTAAATTCTACACATCTGAAGGGCATTAATAAATCGATGATGTTAGTATACACACGCAGTATATTCAACTATAGATCACTTCAATATTAAAATTGTCAGTGGGGCCTAGATCATAATGTTGATTCTCGAGATAACACTGATGTAGCAGAAATATATTATTTAATAAATGAGACAGACACGAGTATAGATGAATAATTTGTTCGAGGAATAAACAAACAAAAATACAGTCCTTTCAGGTCCAAGGCAAAAAATTTACATGCAAAACTATGCCAAAACTATAATAAATAGCAAAATAAGAGACAGTAAATCTATTGAAATAAGAATTACACAGTAGCAATAGGAATAATTTCTTTAACTTGCATACGAGTAATGGAAGACTCATTTCGCTTTTTCTGAGAAAACTCTCTAAACAAAGAAGCGTTAGTTTCTTGTGCTGATCATGTTTGAGGATAAGATCAGCAACTAGCCAATAGAATGCAGGACAAGACGAACAAACCATTCGGGTCAACACCTGAAATGAACATTAAAAAGAAAAGATATAAAGTTCAGATATATCCAGAACTAATTAGACAGACTTTTTCCTAGTTCGTACTTTTTGTTTGATCAGAGCAATATAAAGCTCAACACCTATTATGAACTCACCTGCACATGAATGAACATTAACCCAAATATCACAACAAATAGCAAATGATAGATGTGTGGCAAGAGATTCTTTGCCATAATCGAATCAGAAATCACACCTAGAGATAGAGAAGCGCGAGGATTAGTCTGGAAAAATCGCCAACATCCTAACAATGACAATGTTACAACCGGCAGGCACAAAATGAAATTCGGTATTTGTTTGACTTGGTAATATCTGAAAATGAATATAGAGATTTTATCATTTTATTTATTTTCTACTAAAACATCCGTTAAGAATAGGGATAATCATAAACGATTATAAAACGCGCGATAAGGGAAAAAAGAAATATAGCTCAAGACAAAAATTTAACATTTCTACCAGCTGGCTTATCATTCAACTCAGATCCATGTCAAAGGGCATTTCACCAAAACCAAAGTCTTTGCTCTAAGTATCGCTGTACATAATTGTACAGATTTTGTGATGAAAAAGTTGATACTTTAAATATCTTAACTAATAAATCTGCTTATTTAAATAGTTAGAAATATTTACATTTTATCTAACTTACCTGAGAAATCCTTGATTCCAATGATGTGACTGGATGTAGGAATAAAACAGGGGATATTTCTGGTTACACCATTCTGGTATAGAGCTGTTGTTTATCACATGGTATTGATTATTAGTGCCATATTCCATTAAAAAATAATCTAATATAACATGTCTTCTATAATTGGTACAGTACAGATAATAAGCATAACAATGATACAGAAAAAATGGTGCAAAAATCAATATTACTAAAATAAATGCTTGAAAAACCTGAATGAAAAATCGAGTCAAAATGTCTCTTTGTTGGTCTGAATAAATTCCTTCAATTAGTTTTAGTCCAATCAAATAAATTACAAAACCAGCATTTAGAGTAGCATTGCTTCTAGTAGCAACATTTAAGGAAAATAATAATGATGCTGCTAATATTTTATTCTTATTTAAAAGTAACAGACCAGATAAGGTGAGTAGAGAGGATAGACATTCAGAATAAAATACTGTAAAAAATACATTTGCTGGATTGAAACAATAGAGAATAGTAGCTAATAAAGATAATTTGGAATTTTTTAAAACAGTTAATCCAAGCATAAAGAAAATATAAGCACTAAGTATGAAAATAATTGAGTTAAAAATTATACCAATAATTATCACAGTATAAGAAAAAGTCAGTATAGGAAAAAAGTAGCAGAGAATTACAGTTAATCTATTAATAACAAAGGGGAACAATGGAAAAAAGGCTAAAGTATTTTCATAAATGTAACCATTTTGAGCAATAAAATGAAAATAAATGGAATCCCATTTTCTAAAGCCATCTAAAAGATATTCTGCCAAGGTATTGTAGCTTGAATTATCAATATTCATTGGTGGATTGAAGACGCCAGCATCATGGTTAGGGAGGATAGAAAAAATTATCTAAAATAAAAAACAATAATAAAATCAATTTTTTTATCATTTTTAAATACTCTGGGAAAGAAAGTACCGACAATATTTGAAAGTTAATTTTTGAACTAAATGTTCTGAAAACCCTAAATGAATTTCAGGTCACTTAGATCCATGGAACATAAATCTATGGTCCAATGGTTCATAATTCAATGATATAGGCACAAAAGGCATGTGAGCTTCTTTGGAGCATAAAATACATGGAATCCAGTTAGGCTGAAAAAATTATTAAATAAACATACACATAATAAAAGTTAAGATATGATGTATTTCACCAACCTATATATGATTAGAAATTAATTTAATGGTAGAATATTAGTTTAATTAACTAATATGCTCAAGTAAAATAACTTATTTTAAACCCAACTATTAATAGAGGCTATTATTAAAGAAAAAAGTTTGCAATGAACAAAATGATAAAAACTAATATTACATGCATGTATTTTCTACATATTTTCTATGCCTGTATATATTAGAATTAGGGTGAACTTGTACCATGATGAAAATATTAGAATAACACAGCTTAATTGTCTCTGATGTTTATTATCTATGCTTTATTCTAATAATAGTTATATAAATACAATCTTGAAATTTACCTCTCTCTCATAGATTAATTGTTTTTGCAGGTATGTTATTCTAATATGTCACATTGGTTGTTTCTAAGTAAACTCAGTTTTTTTTTTAACTAACATTTTCAGCTAATGCGCGAACTATCAATAAGGTATGTAAGAAAAGCATAACATATCACAGTTAACTATACACATTGCCATGTTAGATATTAATATTTCATCATGGGTACGAGTTCTCCTGGGTATGACTTAACCTGGGTACGAGTTCAGTTCACCTTTTCCCAAATATTAATATGCAATGCAGGCAAGCAGTGAATTTTCTAATAACAATTTAGAGTGTTACTTTTTAGATCAATGCATTCTTTACATAAAGACATACATTTCTACCTACTAAAATAAATTCAGTGATCAGTATTTCCTTGTGCCCATGTCATATGTAAATAATGAATGAAATGGATGTTAAAAGTATATTTTTGTAGTTTTCCTTTCCATCATAAAATATAGAATATAAAAATATCAACATGCTTATAAATTGCACTTAAGTTTTTTGAATGTTGATCTTCATTAATAATACATTATAGTTATTTTTTAA